>PVIA01008276.1:0-73543 GCA_004024845.1 Tonatia bakeri
GGAGAGAGAGAGAGAGAGAGAGAGAGAGAGAGAGAGAGAGAGAGAGAGAGAGATACATCAATGTGTGGTTGCTGGGGGACATGGCCTGCAACCTAGGCATGTGCCCTGACTGGGAATCAAACCTGCGATGCCTGGTTCGCAGCCCGTGCTCAATCCACTGAGCTACACCACCCAGGGTAGACTTTAATTTCTGAATCACATTGTAAGAACAAGTTTAGCCTTGTAGAAACTGTCAGATTATCTTCCAAAGTAGTTGCAACATTCTGTATTCCCACCAGCAATGGATGAGAGTTCCTGTTGTTCTACATCCTTGTGAGGAATTGCTATTATCATGTTTGTTTGCTTTTTTATTTTAGCCATTCTAAAAGTGGGTCCTGGTATCTTATTTATTGTTCATTCCATTTTTTTTAATGCATGTTGGAACATGGCCAATTTGGAGTGTAGAAAAATTTATTACTGGCTCTGGACTTTACATTGTTTTTTAAAGTTAGAATTTCAGCTGGGCCTAAAGTCTTCACGAAGAGCAGCAGCATCCAGTTCCTCAGTGTCTCTGAATCTGTGGCATTCATTAGGCTGTGAACAGAAACATCTGATCTGAATACATATTGGGGAAAATAAAGTATCTACGCCAGAGAATGGAGTAGAATGGAGCTTTGGTCAAGGTGAAAGAAAAGTTTTAAAGCTCTCATTAAAATATTTACAGTTAAGAAAAATATAGGTAAAGAGACAAAAATCTGTTACATTAGGAGATGATGGTTGATAGTAGAATTTTCACCGTGTACAGGACAACTCGTTCATGGCTCATGCCAACCTCACTCCTACCTCACTGGTTAGTAACAGCCTTTAACTGGTCAGGCACTCAGTCTGTCTAGTTTTTCCATTAGTCCACATGGGGCCAGGATAAGGGACAGTGACATCACAGGTAGGTGAGCCACATGGTTCCAGGCCATGCTTTGGTTTGCACTGTATTTGGTTTTGACTTATGCCTGATGAGTTCTCAAGAAGTTCCATACTAAAAGAATGAGCTATTATATTTCAAGCAAGTTCTTCTTGTTTCCTAGCAGCAGTCTCTGCCTTACTTGGCTTCCATTCCACCTTCCTCACATTCCAGGCACATATCCGTTTACACAACTGTACTTCTGACATGAAATTAAGAGGAAGAGCAAACTTTTGCAGCTAGCTAGCAGCCCCTTGCCTTTTCTCTTGCCCACCCTTCTCCTTTGCCCCTATTCTGCTGCCTCTCCCTTTCTTTTCTTATTGTTATTGTTACTAAAATCTTTGGGAGTCTGGAATCAGTACTGGAGTCACATCCTGCAGCTCACACCAAGATCACACATCTCTGAGGAGACTTATTTTGCCTTCTACTGACCTCAAAAATCTTTTCATTCTCTGGTGTCCACCATAAATTTTTCTTTTCTTTTTTCTTTTCTTTTCTTTTCTTTTCTTTTCTTTTCTTTTCTTTTCTTTTGTCATATTGGTAAAAATATAATGCATATATTTTTATTGAATTTATTGGGGTGACTTTGGTTAACAAAATTATACAGGTTTCAGGTGCACAACTCGATAACACATCATCTGTACACTGTACTGTGTGTTCACGAGCCCCAGTTAAGTCTCCTTCCATTACCATGTATCCTCCCTTTACGTTCTTCCACCTTCCCCACCCCACCTCCCTCTGGCAACCACTATATATATAAGTCCTCACCCCAGATATGTGCATTGACTTGTGGGGGGGGGGGAGAGAGAGAGAGAGAGAGAGAGAGAAAGATACAGAGAAGCATCGATGTGAGAAAGAAACATTGACTGGTGCCTCACGCATGTACCCTGACTGGGGATTGAACCCTCAACCATTTGGTGCAGGGGATGACACTTCAACCAACTGAGCCACCTGGCCAGAGCCCCGTAAATCTATTTTAAAAGCCAGAAACATTTTTCTCATCCAAAATGATCAATTCCAACCTAAAATGACATGAATGAACATGCAAGTATCATGTTGTATGAAAAAAAGCCAGATATTAAAAAGTCTGTATGATTCTATTTTATATGAAATTAAAGAACAGGCAAAGCAAAATTATAGTGTGTAGGTTACTATAGTAGCTAAGTTTGGGGAATATCGATTGGAAATGGTATAGAGGAGCATTCTGGATGAAGGAAATACTCCATTTCTCTTGATTACGGTGGTGGTCTTGCATACCTCTGTGCATGCACGTGTGTGTGAATACTTGTACATATGTAAAAGTCATTGTATGGAATGGGTGTTTGTGACCCTCCAAAATCCATAGGTATAAATCCTAACCCCCAATGTAATGATACATATTTAGACATGGGGCCTTTGGGAGGTGAGTAAGTCATGAGAATGCAGCCTTTGGTGAATGGAATTAGTACCTTTAAAAAAAATACATGAGAGCTTGCTTCCTGGCAATCTACTCTCTATCATATGAGGACACAACCAGATGACAGCTGTTTATGAACCAGGAAGCTGGTTCTCACCAGGTACCAAATTTCCTAGCACTTCGATCTTGGACTTCTCCATCTCTAGAACTGTGAGAAATAAATGTTAGTTTCTTAAACCACTCAGTCTATGACATTTTTGTCCAAACTAGGACTGTCATTAAAAAAAAGCTGTATACTTTATACTTTTATACTTTATATAAATTACAATTCAATAAAGTATCCTATCCTAAAAATTTTTTCCCTAAAACAAATGGACTAAACTGTGAACACTGAGTACAAAATATTGATAAAACCCCCTAGGACCACTCGTTTAACAGAAACCCACATAGGCTAAGTGGCTTGTCCATTAGACACACAACTGATTAGGGACAGACTTTGATAATCACAGAACATGCTAGCTATTTATCTATGGGCTGGAATAATTTACCCTAAATAAGAAGTTTTCTTTATTTTCAAGGATATTTTGTTACTGGAAAAGGCTGATCATTAAAAAAACAAAACAAAACTGGGGCCCATCAGCTCTCTGAGATAAAGGTACAAATATGCTGAACTCTAATTCTAGAATCTCTGGATGTTCACACCTGCCCTAAGATTTCTGCAATAAGAAAGGGAGGTAAGATTATGTTGGGACTTAGTCCTACTCCCTCAGTTCTTACACTCTCAGGGTCCATGTCTCTGCTCTCCATTGGCCCACTCAGAAATACAGTTTCTTCTTTGCTTTTCATACAAAGAGTGCACATTTGTCATTCTTCTGGTCCAGCCTTCCTGGATTTGAGAGCTCCCACACCTTTTGAGTTTTTGTAAACTTACTATGTCAGCTTTTCTGTGGCTGAGCTCAGGCAAGTGTCCCAGCTGAGCAACCAGATGGACACACATGAAAGAGATGCTAGCCAAGGTGGTGGCAGCTTCATCTGGAATTAGAGAGAGTGTTGATAGGGACTTAGGGTAGGGACCTGAGGGGAACTCAGGTTCACAGCTCAGTTTCTGGCTACACAGGAACATTTCCTTTATTATTTTAGAGAAGCTGCTTTAATATTTATAACCTACTCTCCTCTTAACAAACCTAAAATATTTTGTTTCTCCTGAATATTACTTAAAGTTTCAAAGTTTTTCCATTTTTCAAATATAAAATTATAACATTATATATAAATAGATGCATTTTCACCCCTCCCCAAGATTCAGATCTGCCCCCACAGGCTATGGCCTCATTTGAGAATCACTAGAGTAATATCTTTATTTTTTTTAAATCAAATCTGGCATTATCATGCTGATCACCAACCTTTCCTAACAGGGCTCTGAAGAATTTTTCATTGGTTCCAAAAATAAAACATTCCTCAAGAATGAAGATTTGTTAATAATGGAAATTACCTCCACCCCAAAATGTGAGGCAGGGCCTAAAGTCAGTCTCCCAAAAGGAGATAACTGGAATCAATGCTTAGCCTCAGAGTGACCATCCCGGGAGACAATATTCACTTGTTAAAAAAAAGAGTCTATTATATCACTACTTTCTAGATCCGTTCTATTCAAGCCTACAGTTTAGCTCTGCTCCAGGGCAGAATTTTGCAGGGGAAAAAAAGTGACATCTTTGTGAACAAGAAAATACTTTTCCTCTGATGCCTAGGTGAACATATGCTCAGTATTTCCAATTTCAGAAAATTCAAAGTAGGGAATGGTGGTTTATCACAAAGTTAAAGGCAGGCTTTAAAATTATTTCATTTTAGTTTATAGCCAGAGGAAAGAGAGAGAGAGAATAACTGAACAAGAAAGATCTTCCCACCCACAGTGTCTCCTTTCCCCAACCCCATTCCACACCCCCAAAAGGAAAAAGAATAAGGGAAGGAAACTATATGTCTAGAAATAGACATACAGCGTCAGGTAAGAAGAGCTTAATAAAGCACTATTATGAACTAAACCTGGGTTCCATGAATCAACATTCACTAAGAGGGTCCCTTTCTACTCCACTGTTCAGTGAAGCCATATGCTAAGTGTTCCTGGCATTCCACCCTGAGTTCGCACTCATAGATTCATAACTTTAGTGATCTGAGTTGGGATAAAGGGTAACCAAATTTCAGATGAGAAAACATTTGCTCCTTGCTTTGTTCTTGTTCCTCATAGGGAAGAGCACAAGAAGTGGATGCTTGCTGTTACTCAGACACTGGTTCAGGCAAAAGGAGGTTTGGAACCCCAATTATAGTGTCATTCTTCTTCCAAGGCTAGTTGCTAAGTATTGTGGGATCTCAGGTCTAATCAGCAATCCCAATGATGAGCAGAAAACCATCCTAAGACAAGTTCTCTGCTCTGGTGAGGACACCCAAATTTAATGTGGAAAAGTTTACTGGCTCCTCTGAGGTGGTGGCAAGAAAGAGAGCAAAGGTAGTTAGCAGTAGTTAGCCGATGTCATAGTGGGAAACAATGGTAGGCTTAAAATGGCCTCCAAAGATGTCCACGTCCTAATACTAGAATCTGTGAGTCTATTGTGTTATGTGGGAAAGTGCTATTAAATTTTCAGATGAAATTAAGGATGATAATCACCTGACTCTGAGCTGGAGAGATTATCCTGTCTATGTGGGTGGGCCCAGCATAATCACAAGGGTCCTTATAAAGGAAAGAGGAGGCAGAAGAGAGAACCAGAGACATGGCAGCATGGAAAGGACTGGCCTGAGCCTGCGGGCTCTGAAGGTGGAGAAAGGGGCCACCGCATTCCCTGCTGTGGCCTCTGGAAGCTAGAAAAGTCAAGAAAGCAGGTCCTCTCCTAGAAATGACACAACCTTGTCAACACCTGGGTTCTAACTCAGTGAGACCCATTTCAGACATCTGACTTCCAGAACCATAAGATCACACATTTGTGTTGTTTTAAGCTATTAAATTTATGGTGATCTGTTAGAACAACAGTAGGAAAGTTATATAGGAAACTGTCTGTACTCTTAACAACATAGAGTAATATCTTCTTGAATGCAGGGGAGGGATGATTTTTTAAATAAGATAGAGAAGGTACAAAAGAACAAATTGATATGCTTAATTGTATTAAATTAAGAACTTTTAATTATTTTTTTAAAAAGACACCTGTATTAGTTTGCTAGGGCTTTCATAACAAAATACCACAGACTGGGTGGCTTAAATATGAGAAATTTATTTTCTCATAGTGCTAGAGGCTAGAAGTCCAAGAATAAGATGTCAGCGGGGCTGGTGTTTTATGTCACTGATACGCTATTTGAGGGCAGGGGCTACATTTCTGGTATCTAGTATCTGATATCTAGTTTCTAGATAATATGTGCTCAATGACTATCATTTGAATCATATTCTATACAGCATTCTCTATGTATACACACTGGAGGGGGGCTATACGTGCAGAGCTCCCCTGGGTCACCATGGAAGAGATAAGTCTACTAAGATATGATCTGCTTGGGGAGGAAGGGTGGCCAGTCTCTCAGAAGAGAAGGCCTTGAGCCTATTCCTCAATGGGCTTTTATTGGGTTTAACTTGCACAGGAATACAGGGTGTATACGTAAAGCTCATCAATCATTGCTAGGCAGTAATGATCAAATAATAGATAACATTCAAAGAACTATGAGGGCTTATTCTGAGTCAGGATCAGATAGATAGAGTGATGCCAAAGGGCCATAAAACCGGGAAACAAACTCATTTTTTGCTTGGACCGTTATTGTTTAAATTGAGGATATTCTTAGCAAAGCAGGTTTCACAGGATTTTATGCATTCTTTCTTAAGCCTGATTGCCCCCCCCCGGAAGCTGCCCATTCCAGAACAGGGCTATGCCTACCTCCAGCGTTGTTTCAGGCTTGAAATCAGGTGGGGGATGAGGGCAGTCAAGAGATTAGGAAATTTTTTACAGATACAATGAGGACTCAGGCTATGACGAAGCCAAGGGGTGAAGGTCCATCACCCTTTTTTTATAGCCCCCAAGTCTTTCCCTGAGGGCCCCTTCATGACTATACCTGTCTTAGGTTGTCCCTGCCTTGAAGAATCTTACCAGTCATTGGCTAACCAGTCATCCACCTGGGGCCAAGCAGGGTGAAGTAAAGAGGGCAGAGGCTGTGCCCCTGCCAGGAGGATAAGCTTCGTCTCTTTAGTGGCTCTCTTTACTCAGTCTTAGCCATGGGAGGTTACAGCTTTTGAAACCAGGCAGAGCGGTTCCCAAAAACACACAACACACATATACTTGCATACATTTGCAAAGCCATAAAAATATTAAAAGATTAAAAGTCTGGGAGAACACTCACAAAACTGAAACAACTCTATCTTGAGGGGGGAACTAGAATTGGGTTATGAACTTTTCCCGGATCTCTAATGTTTTCTACTACTGTCTGAAATGTACATTGTTCTTAGTACCAAAAAGGAAACTATTGTGTCAACATCAGCTGAGCAAGAACCTTAACTGTTTTTCCAGCACGACTGATGGGTTTGCAAAAATGCACCCAAACTCTCCCACTGACCCTGCGGTAGTTGTGGTGTGCATTGACAAATGGCTAAACATGAATGCATTCAGGCTAGGCTTGATTTCCAAGCTATCAGACTCCAAACACTTTCTATAAATAACAAATAACTTACAAAGTACCCCAAAGTGATATATATATAGATTATATGTGAACTATATATATAATTTTAAGAAAATCAACATAATTCACTAATTTAAAAGAAATAAAAGGAATGTAATTTATAATTTAAAAACACCACCCATTTACATAATATATGTGCATTATCTGCATTAAATACACTAAAAGACATAATGAGATAAACTTCTACAATGGCAGCTACCAAACACTTCACCACTATTGCCATCAGGAATGTTTCATTTTCCTGAAATCCTGTTGATGCTTGATAAAAAGTTTTTAAAGTCTGGAAAATAGACTGTTCACTAAAACCATGCAAAAAATACCTTGGGCTTATATGTGAATCAAAGTTAGATTCTAGACTGCAATGATTAGAAATAGGTTTTTATCTGCATGCTATTCAGGGGTCATGTGAGAACTGTGCAACATGCCAGGTGCTTTATCAGGTACAGGACCACTCTCGCTTTGCAAGATAGCTAGTATCACAGGTTCTAAATGCCAGTGCAACCTCCCAGCTTCCATAAAAACAGACTTCCCTACAAGGACTAGCATTATTCGATATGTAAACATAACATAAAGCCTCTATAACTAAAACAGCATGGTACATGAATGGATAAATCAATGGAACAGAAATAGAAATCCCAGAAATAGACCAAAGTATACTTGGAAATTTACTATCTGACAAACGTGACATCCCAAATCTCTGGTGGAAAGATAGATAGACCTTTTAGATACATTCTGTTAGCATAACCAGATAGCCATTTGGAAAAAAAAAAATTGATCCATACTTCACACCTGACAACAGGATAAACTCCAAGTGTGTGTAAACTCCAACTATTCCTTCATTGCATTGAATCTATAGATTGCTTTAGGTAATATAAACATTTTAATGATATTAATTCTTTCTATCCATAACACAGTATATGCTTCCACTTATTTGTGTCTTCTTCAATTCCTTTCTTCAGTGTCTTATAATTTTCTGAGTGCAGGTCTTTTACCTCTTTGGTTACATTTATTCCTAGGTATGTTATTCATTTTTATTATTATTTTTAAACAATTGATTTGAGGAGGGAGGAAGAGACATCTATTTCTTGGTCCACTTATTTATGCATTCATTGGTTGATTCTTCCATGTGCCCTGACCAGGGATCAAACTTGCTACCTTAGCTTATCAACACAATGCTCCAATTAACTGAGCTAACCTGCCAGGGCTATTTTTTTTAATGCAGTTGTAAATTGTTTTGTTTTCTTAGTTTCTCTTTTGATAGTTCATTATTGGTATATAAAATGCAACTGATTTGGACATTTATTTTGTATCCTGCTACTTTACTAAATTCAATTCTCAGTTATAGTAGATTTTTGGTGGAATCTTTGGGGTTCTCTATATGCAGTACTATGTCATCTGCAAATAATGACAGTTTTACTTCTTCCTTTTCAACTTGGGTGCCTTTTATTTCTTCTTGTCTGAGTGCTCTGGCTAGGACTTCCACTACTATGTTGAGTAAGTATAGTGAAAGCAGACATCCCTGTCATGTTCCTGATCTTAAGGAAAACACTTGTGGTTTTTGCTCATTGAGTATATTGGCTATTGTTTTGTCATATATGGCCTTTATTACATTGAGGTATGTTCCCTCCATTCCCTCTTTACTGACAGTTTTTATCATAAGTAGGTGCTGGTTTTTATTGAATGCTTATTCTGTATCTACTGACATGATCATGTGATTTTACCCTTCATTTTGTTTATGTAGTGTGTCACATTTATTGATTTACAGATATTATACCAACTTTGTATCCCCAGAATAAATTCTACTTGATCATGGTGTGTAATGTTTCTAATATATTGTTGGATCTGGTTTGCTAATATTTTTTTGAGGATTTTCGTATCTAAGTTCATCAGGAATATTGGCTTATAATTTTCTTTCTTTGCAGTGTCTTTATCTGGTTTTGGAATTAGGATAATGTTGGCCCCATAAAATGAGCTTAGGAGTCTTTCTGCCTCTTGAATTTTGTGGAATAGTTTGAGAAGAATAGGTGTGAGTTCTTTTTTGAATGTTTGGTAAAACTCACCAGTGAAGACATGAAGCCATCCATCTGGTCCAGCACTTCTGTGTGCTGGGAGGGTTTTTTGTTTTGTTTTATTTTTTAAAATTACTATTTCAATTTCATTAGTTGTAACCTGTATATTCAGATTTTCTGATTATTGATGATTCATTTTTGGAAGATTGTATGTTTCTGGTAATTTATCGATTTCTTCCAGATTGCCCAACTTGTTGGCATATAGTTGTTCATGATATTCACCTACAATCCTTTGTATTTCTTTCTTTTAAAAGATTTTATTTATTTATTTTCAGACAGAGGGGAAGGGAGGGAGAAAGAGAGAGAGAAACATCAGTGTGTGGTTGTCTCTCACATGGCCTCTACTGGGGACCTGGCCTGCAAACCAGGTATGTGTCCTGATTGGGAATCCAACCCGCAACCCTTTGGTTCACAGGCTAGTGCTCAATCCACTGAACTACATCAGCCAGGGCACAATCCTTTGTATTTCTTCAGTGTTGGTTATTATTTCTCCTCTTTCATTTCTGATTGTATTTATTTGGATCCTCTCTCTTTTTTCTTGATGAGTCTGATTAAGGGTTTGTCAATCTTGTTTATATTTTCAAAGAACCAGCTCTTGATTTCATTGTCCTTTTGTGTGTTTTTTTTTAGATGCTATTTTGTTAATTTCTGCTCTGATCTTTGTTATTCCCTTTCTTCTACTCACTTTGGGTTTTGTTGTTTTTTTTTTAGTTTCTTTAGGTATGAAGTTAAATTGTTTATTTCGGCTTTGTATTCTTTTTTTTCTTCATTTTAAAATAAATTCCTTGTTTATTCTATTACAGTTGTCTCATTTTTTTCCCTCCTTTACTCCCCTCTGCCCTTTACCCTCCTCTCACCATCATTCCCCTACCTTAGTTCATATCCATGGGTCATACATATAAGTTCTTTGGCTTCTCCATTTCCTATATTATACTTAACCTCCCCCTGTCTATTTTGTACCTACCATCTATGCTTCTTATTCCTGGTGCCTTTTTCCCCATTTTCTCCCCTCTCCCTCCCTGCTGATAACCTCCATGTGATCTCCATTTCTGTGAATCTGTTCTTGTTCTAGTTGTTTGCTTTTGTTTTTGTTTTTTTTTTAGGTTCTGTTGTTGATACTTGTGAGTTTGTTGTCATATTACTGTTCGTATTTTTTACCTTCTTTTTCTTAGATAAGTCCCTTCAACATTTCATATAATAAGGGCTGGATGATGATGAACTCCTTTAACTTGACGTGTCTGCTCTTCCATTCTAAATTAAAGCTTTGCTGGATAGAGTAATCTTGGATATAGGTCCTTGCCTTTCATGACTTGGAATATTTCTTTCCAGCCCCTTCTTGCCTGCAAGGTTTCTTTTGAGATATCAGCTGACAGTATTATGGGAACTCCTTTGTAGGTAACTGTCTCCTTTTCTCTTTCTGTTTTTGAGATTCTCTCTTTATCTTTAATCTTGGGTAATGTAATTATTATGTACCTTGGTGTGTGCCTCCTTGGGTCCAACTTCTTTGGGATTCTCTGAGCTTCCTCGACTTCCTGGAAGTCTATTTCTTTTGTCATATTAGGGTAATTCTCCATTATGTTTTCAAATAAGGTTTTAATTTCTTGGTTTTCTTCTTCTCCTTTTGGCACCCCTATGATTTGGATGTTGGAATGTTTAAAGTTGTCCCCGGGGGTTTCTAAGCTTCTCCTCATTTTTTTTGAATGCTGTTTCTTCATTCTGTTCTGGTTGAATGCTTATTTCTTTCTTCTGCTCCAAACTGTTGATTTGAGTCCCAGTTTCCTTCCCATCACTGTTGGTTCCCTGTACATTTTCCTTTATTTCACTTTTTATAGCCTTCACTTTTTCCTCTGTTTTGTGACCATACTCAACCATTTCTGTGAGCATCCTGATTCCCAGTGTTTTGAACTCTGTATCTGATAAGTTCGCTATCTCTTCATTGCTTAGTTTATTTTTTTCTTTAGCTTTGATCTGTTCTTTCTTTTGGGATATATATATTGTCTTGGCACACCTATCATGTAGTAAGGGTCAGAGCCTTAGGTATTGGTCAGGGTGGGGCAGTCCATATTTTTGTGTTTTGGCATTGTATGTGGGACAGTGGTCCAAGAGGGAACAATGCCACTTGCTCAGCTCTCTTCTGGCTTTTAGTTAGTTCTGCCACTACCCACAAGCAAATTGGGCCCTTCTAGTGTGAATTCCTGGGTGGGTGGGTTTGTGTACATTCTAGGACTCTGTTGGTCTCTCCAGTGAACTATCCTGGGAGGCTGGGAGTTTCCTGTGCTGCTTCAACCCCCACAGATTATTTCAGTCAGAGGTTTAGAGGTTTTATTTTCCCACACTGGAACCCTGGGTTGCGAGGTCTGGCTCACTCCCCAGTTTTTCCTCCCAGTTTATACTCATGCACATGTGGGACTGACCACTCCGCCAGCCACCACCTTGCCATGAGTCCTCTCTGCTCCGGCTGCCCATCTCCACCCCTCCTACTGGTCTGGATGAATGTTTCTTCTTTAACTCCTTGGTTGTGGTACTTCCATAGTGTTCTATTTTATGGCAGTTCTGGTTATTTTTTGTTTTTAAATTTGTAGTTGTCCTTCTCTTGGTTGTGCAAGGAGGAAAGTATATCTACCCATGCCTCCATCTTGGCCTTTCTTGTTTTTTTATTTTATTTTATTTTATTTTTTTAACATAGACCTGTAATGCTATGAATTTCCCTGTAAGGATTGCTTTCCCTGTGTCCCACAGATTTTGGGCTGTGTTCTCATTTTCATTTGTTTCAAGGTACCTTTGATTTCCTTCTTGATCTCTTTGTTGAGCCATTTATTATTTAATAGCACATCATTTAGCTTCCATGTCTTTGTGTATTTTTCAGTTTTCTTCTTGTGCTTGACTTCTAGTTTCATAACATTGTGGTCAGAGAAGATACTTGATATGATTTTAATCTTCTTAAATTCACTGAGACTTATTTTGTATCCTAACATGTGGTCTATCCTAGAAAATGTTCCATGTGCTCTTGAAAAGAATATATGTTCTGCTGCTTTGGGGTGAAATGCTCTGAGATATCACTAAGTCCATCTGATCTAGTCTGCCATTTAAGGCCACCATTTCCTTGTTGATTTTCTGTCTGGAAGACCTATCCATTGATGGGTCAATGGGGTGTTAATACTATATGTGAATGTATTACTTTCAGTCTATTCCTTTATATCCATGAAGGTTTGCTTTACATATTTGGAATCTCCTATGTTGGGTGCATAAATATTTACAAGGGTATATCCTTGTGATAATTATATAGTGTCCTTCTTTGTCACTAACCATAGCCTTTGGTTTAAAATCTATTTTCTCAGATATACTATTTTGATCCCAGCTTTTTTTTTTTCGATTTTATTTATTTATTTTTAGAGAGGGAAGGGAGGGAGGGAGGGAGAGAGGGAGAGAGGGAGAGAGAGGGAGAGAAACATCAATGTGCGGTTGCTGGGGGACATGGCCTGCAACCTAGGCATGTGCCCTGACTGGGAATCGCACCTGCGATGCCTGGTTCTCAGCCCACGCTCAATCCACTGAGCTACACCCGCCAGGGCTGATCCCAACTTTTTAACAAAAAATTCCATTTACAAGAAATATTTTTCTCCATCACTTTACTTTTAGTTTCTGTGTATCTTCTTTTCTGAGATGCATCTTGTGTAGACCATATATATGAGGGGAGACTCTAAAAAACAGGAATTTATTTATAAAAATTGTGTATTTATTCTTACATATTTATACTTCAATCACCTTCAAAGTACTCTCCATTTGATGCAATACACCTATCAAGATGTTTTTTCCACTGCTCAAAACAGTTTTTGAACTTGTAGATTTTGATGCCTTTTAGTCCTTCTGCTGTTTTTATTTTACCTCTTCCACATTATCAAAACATTTCCCTTTGGGGAATTTTTTCATCTGGGGTAAAAACAAGTTTCTTAGGATGGGAGCAGGTGAATAGGGGGGGTGGGCCACAGGGGTCATGGTGTTTCTTGTTCAAAAACTGGTGAACACTCAGTATGGTGTGGGCAGGTTTGCTTGCAAATGGCCCATCATGAAATGGGCAAACACGTTGAAAGAGTCTTAAAAAAAATTCACCGAAGCTAAAAGCAACCTCTCACAATGTCAGTAGGTACACTAATACAGATGGGTTCCTAGAACACTCACCTAGTGAGGGAAGCTTATACTACAAGGGGCTCACTTTCCAGAAGATAATTTGATTTTGGGGGGTTCGCCCCTCATATATGGGTCTTATTTTCTTATTTATTCCACTACCTTATGTCTTTTGATTTAAGTGATTATTGATAGGTACATATTTATTGCCAATTTATTCTTTTAACTATGCTTCTATGTTTTTTTGTTCTTCTCCTCCTTTTCCTTCTTCTTCCTTTTCTTCAAGAGACCCTTTAACATTAGTTGTAATACTGTTTTGGTGGTAACAACTCCTTTAGCTTTTCCTTGCCTGGGAACCTCTTTATTTCTCCTTTTCACCTTTAAATGATAGCCTTGCTTGGTAAAGTAGTCTTGGTAGTAAGTTCTTGCTTTTCAAACTTTGAATATTTCATGCCATCCCTTCTGACCTGAAATGTTTCTTTTAAGATATCAACTTTCAGTCTTATGGAAGTTCCCTTGTAGGTATTTAATTGTCTCTCTCTTGCTACTTGTAGGATTCTCTCTTTGTCTTTAACTTTTGTCATTTCAATTGTGATGTGTATTGGTGCGGGTCTCTTTAGATACATTTTGTTTGGGGCTCCTGTACTCATGTGTCTTTTTCCTTTACCAGGTTTGGGATGTTTTCAGTCATTATTTCTTCAAATAGGTTCTCCATTCCTTGTTTTCTCTCTCTCTTCTTCTGGTACCCCTATGATGGAGTTGTTGTTATGCTTTATGTTGTCACAAATATTTTTAAAATTATGGTTAATTTTAAAATTTTTTCTCTTTGATGGATGCTCTGATTGGGTGTTTTCTGGTGCCTTGTCTTCCAAATTGCTGATTTGATCCTCTGCTTCATCCAAACTACTGTTTATTCTTTCTATTGTAGTCTTCATTTCATATATTGCATTTTTCATTTCTGACTGGTTATTTTGATGGTTTGTATGCCCTTTTTCATGCTGTTGGAGTCCAGAGCATGGAGCTATTGCATCCCCCCAGGCTGATGTCATATGAAGGGGAGTGCTTTTCCCAAGAAAAATGGGGTTTGTAGTGTGGGAGAGGAATTCAACTCAGGGATCCTGGTGTCTATCCCTTTAGCTCTCTCCCCAGAACTACAATCCTCAGTCCCTCCTCATAAGACTTGAGTCTGCTCCACCCTCCCCTCACAGGAGTCCAGGATGAGTGGCTGAAAATGAGATTTTGTGCATTGGCCCTTGGAGAGGGCACTTATGTTTCCAGTGGACTCTCATCTCTCTCGGGTGGACAGAATCTCCACTGATTTTCATAGCCAGGTGTTATGTGGGTGCCTCTTCCTGGCTCTGGTGCTCTGGGCTGGGGACCCTGGCTTGGGGTTGATACCCCACACTTCTCAGGGGGGACTTTTGCAGCGGAGACATCCCTCCATAATTTCAAGTGCCAGGTTTGGGAGCTGGTTTAGCCCTTTTCATGTCTCTGTCCTTCCTACTGTCTCATTTTGGCTTTTTCTGTAAATCATTGGTTATAAGATATCTCTTTAGCTAGCTTCTAGTTGGTTATTCAGGATGATTGCTCTATATTTTAGTTGCAATTCCAGTTTGGTCCTGGGAGGAGGTGAGTGTAACATCCATCTACTCTGCTGCCATCTTGGAGCAGTGTATAACTCTTGACTTAGTTGTTGGGGTGGTGTTGATGTAATGATTTGGAAATGTTTTGAGTATGTTATAGAATATAATGAAAGGATAAATACAGTGATCTTCCAGGATTCTCACATGGAAGAAGGGAGATACAAATAAAAAATTGAAAATAATGAGGAAGAACATTATGGTGTTGAATTTATTTGAATTGAAGATATCAGTATGCACCCATGATCTTAAAAATATATTTATCTGTCTCCATTGCTTCAAGGGTTTAGAAGTAATCCCATTTATCTAAACCCATTACTTCAAGGGTTTAGAAGTAATGATACTTCAGTAGCAATCAACACATCTAGTACCCACATTTTGGTTTCTAAGAATCATCCTCCATTTAAAGGAACAAGCTGCTGATTTGGGTCTGGAGCAAGAAAAATATGAGGTGAGCCTGAAAGTGCTCACAGACCAATGGTGACCTGCAAAATCTCCTCAGCTGGTAAGAACCTAGGTCTTCAAATGCCAAATCCAGCAGTTCTTTTCACTTCACTCAATTGTATTTGTATTTTTTTTTTACTATGGAAACTGCACTCAACAGAATATCTGGGTGTCACTTGTAAATATCAGAATTTTGTCATAGTCCTCAAAGTGATGTCTTTTTCATCGTATTTTCTTCTCCTTGAATACAAATAAGGTTTTTAAAAAGCTAATCACCAGCCTGCCAAAGTAGCCAGGCTTAGGGTCTGAGCTGCTTTTATGCTGTTAAGCCTACTTCCCTCTTAAAACACGGTTCTGAATGACTGGACCTAAAGAAGGGTGGGGAGCTGACTTTGGAAATGGGTCCTCTGTGATGTGTTCCTCTGGTAGAGTGTAGTTTATTTTCTCCCACTTAAGTTACCCACGTTCTTTTCCTAGGGAGGAGAAGATGAGGAAAGAAGAAAGATTGAGAGGTCGTAGAAGCAGGAACATAGAAAACACACATTTTCCAATGAATATTGAAACTTTCATAGAAAAGCTTTTGGCAGCACAAGTTAAATTGTATTCCTGAAAGAAGTTAGAGGAGCTCCTTTATACCAAGTGTGTGAATCCCAAAGTGTTTACTCCTGCCCCAGCTTTTCCTCCAATTCTTAGGCAGCCTCTCCCTCTTTGAGCAGTTGTTGGGGCTTTCCCTCTGTGTGTTGCTGTACTTGATTTGCTATCACCACACCATTAATTTCCACACACATCTGCATGAGGATTTCTTCCTCTGTGGCACATTCATCTACATCCAATTCACATTTTATTGCCCTTGTCTTAATGCTGGAAGCATTATCAAATACTGGAAACATTTGGGAGCTGAGCGAGGAGGCTAGCAGGCCCTCGACTCACTGCCTGTGGTTGCTTATATCTTTAATTTCCAGCCAGCTCTAATTCAGGGTCACAAATGGTCAGACTGAAAGAGCTCACTCACTTTCAAAAAGCATCTCCCCAGGAGATCCTAATTAACTAAGTGCACACAACACTGCCTTCCTGGGAAGGGAGGTAAGCCACTGACTTTCTGTCTACTCCTTTTGGGTACCCTGGGTCACAGAACAACCAAATCTCCACTTGACGATGGCTATTCCCTTTTCCCAGAGGATCTTGCAGGAGTCCCAGAAGGCTATTTCCCATCCATGCAGCATGTGGAGGCCTTGAGAAGCCTCAGATGAAATCACTCCTTGCAGGGATTATTATAAAACTTCTGGCCAGAACTTCTCAAATGTGAGAAGTGTGCAGACCATTTTAAAGGGAAAAACAATTGTGTTGAGAATACAACTCAAAGAATCCTCTTTGAACAACAGCACTGCATAAAAAATAAAAATTTCATTTTATGCAAATGTATTTTAATTGCCAACTAGGCCTGTGGAGTTTTGTTTGCATAACTGGTATAATTTAGAATGTCTGCAGTCCTGGCCCAGCTGGAGAATGGCTGTCAGCCTTATTTTTAGACTTGTTCTGCAAGGAATTATAACAGGATTCACATTCATATTTCTCATTCCATCTTACAGCCCCACCTCTTCTCAGTTGTAACAATATCTCACTTCACCCTTGCTGCTCAGAATTTTTTGGTTCTTACTACCATCCCCTGAGCCTGGCGGGACTCTTTGGGTTTGGGGGAAAGATGAGAGAGGTCACGAGTTGGCCCAGGGTCACAGGAGTAATAACCATGTGACCCATATGCATTGCTGTGTTGGCAGATCAGAGAAGCCACATCAGCAGTATCATGGCATTCAACCTAGTGGAACCTGGGAGCTGACCCAGAACCTAGGATTTCTCTCTCTGTGTCCAGTGCTTTTCCATTCTGTGGAGAGGCAGAAATAAAGTTTGTTTTGTTAAAGAAATCATGGCCTATCTCTGTAATAAATTACTATGCACCTATTAAAGTCAGGTTTTAAAAGAATGTGGGAAAAAATTTCCTCCCCCTTTTTTAAAAGAAAAAGTACAAAACTAGTATTACAGAGTGTGACTTTTTTATTTGTGTCTCTTTCATCAAATATAAATACAAGGCAATTTGAGAAAAGTCCAGCTTTTCTACCTGTTCTCACTTTTTCTTTCCTATCTCCTAAGGGTTAGTCACTATATCATCATATAACCTATCCTCCCATGTTGTTAAAATATATATGTATGTTCTCCCTTCTTAGATAAATGTCAGCATATTATATTTACTTCACTTGTTTCTTTGATTTAAAATATGTCCTAGAGATCACAACGTGCCAGTGTCCAGAGGTCCTCTCATTCCTTTTGCAGGCTGGTTGGACTCCTCCAGGCACCTACTGATGCACCCACCACAAAGAGTACTGCTGTGATGTTCTCGTGCATATGTCTTTTAGGGTAGGCTTTTTTTGTTTTGTTTTGTTTCTTTAGCCAGTGTATTTTTGGAATAGGTTCTTGGAAGTAGCATTGCTAGGTAAAAAGGCAGATGCATAGAGAATTTTATTAGTTATTGCCAAAGTCAGATTTAATTTTCATACACCAAGCATGAGAGTGTCTGTTTACCCACAGCCCTTCCCAGAGTGTAGCTTTCAACATTTGCTTTTGGTAGATCTGACAGGTAAGACTTGGCAACTCTATAGTTTTTATTTGTACTTCTCCCCTTTGGCCCACTTTTCTATAGGGTTATTGGTCTTTTCTTCTTTATGTCTCAAAGTTCATTATATATTAGAGATAATAACACTTTTTCTAAGGTATGAGTTACAGATATTTACTCTCAGTTTGAAATTTGTCTTTTTTCTTTGCCTTGAATGTTTCTTATCATGCAATGATTTTTTATTTTTAAAAATACTTTGTATAATTCAGTATATCAATCTTACCCCATATTGCTCCAGGATATTGAGTCATAGTAGAAAAGATTTCCATTCTCCCAGGTTATCAAGGATAAATTAACTCCAAATGGAGGGAGATACAAACAGGAGCACCAGGGCCTGAGGGTTGAAGGAAGTGCTGATAACCAGGAGATGAAGTGGGCTCACAGGTAATGGCCAAGGAATGGGATGTCCAATCAGAGCAGCAGTTGAGGGTGAGCCACAGCAGGTGATGAAAGGAGCCCTGGGGGTTCTCGGCGAAACTGAGAACCACCTCCAAGGAAAGCATGGACATCATACACATGGAGCAGCAGATAGCACCAGACTACATCAGAGCAACACCAGGCAGCACTCACCCCTCCTCAGACCAGAAAGTCAGATAACAGAACCCAGCCCCTTCCTTGCACTGAATCCTGGAGACACCGATCAGACCTGAGGTGGGGGAAGAGAATTTTGAATTAGATCTAAAATCAAACCATTATGTTGAAAATGAACTAAATTTTTGTAACAGAAAGTGACTATCAAATTATAGAATCTTCTCAAGATGTCATTAATGCAGGCATGACTCATCTGGAGAAAGATATTAAATGTCACATAATTAGGGTTAGGGACTGAAAAGTTCGAGACGATTTTATGTTTGTATTCTGGTTACACACACTTTAGTTACTTAACCCATAAAATAAGGAAGATATTACTGTCAAAATTTTATAGGGGAGAAACAGGCTCAGAGAGGTTAGATTACTTTCCCAAGTTCCCTCTTCTAGAAAAGGCATTACTAGAATTGCTAATCAGTTGTCATTGGTTCCAATGTTGACTGCATTCCACTGTGTCTTCCCAAGATGGGGCCTTGGCCAGCATACTAGATCTGATATACAGGACAAATTTCACTTCCAATGGTCCCTGCCTGTATAATTATTATCAAATTGGGGAACACTTACAATCCCAAAAGTGTTATAAAAAACAAGGACCATGTACCCACTAGAAACTTGCCCAAACTGTAGAACAGGCTTTCATTGGAGATTTGCAAAATCAAAGTGGAATATTTTTCCGCCTTGAAATAATGAGAGTATAAAAACAATTCCTTTGTGGCTCTACAATACAAAGCTTGAGGTTAGAAAGTTCTTCCCCAGAGGTAATTCATTTGGAAAAATTGATTGCTAATACCTGACTCAAGCATTACAGAGGCAGGTACATGTAATCACATCTGGAAACATAGTTAGATTAGTCTCTTAATGTCTGAATACCAGAAATAATCCACAACCAGACAAGTGAAGCTTTTCTTCACTGATCCAAAAAGCCATCACCTCATAGGAGAAGGAAAACACACATACAAAAGTATATGTATGGAATTAGACTCAGTTTTCTTAAAATGCCTCATGCTCTATAGACATCTGCTAATATCCCCACTATCTCATTCCACCAGTCAGAAAATATCTTTTGAGTGTCTTTTGGTGTTGAGCACTCTGTTAAGTACTGAGGTGAGGCAGCAGATGGAACAGGAAACCCTGAGACACTGCTGCTGTCATCAGTCAGCATCCTGATTTCCAAGAATCAACTTGTGCCAATAATAATTAGCATTGTTGTTTCCTCCCCAAGTGGGCAATTAATTGGATTGTGGGAGTCACATATGTAGAAACTTAAATAAAAACCCTATAAAGCCTGTAACCCTTCAATAGAAGGGAACCATTCCCTGGCCAGAGATAGCCGGCTCCCATGTCCTGGAAAGTGCACTTTCCTTAATGAATTTCCCACTTACTTTGCTTTACAATGTCTGTGTAGTCAGCCCAATTCTTTGTTTGCAGTCACCAAGAACCTGGATACTGTTTCCATCTGCAACAGTTTGGTGAGCCAATGAGGAAAACTTCTGTGAAAATGCCAGAGCAGTAAGATAACCCTTCCACCCTCCCCAGTGGTTGGCGGAGACTTTTGTTGTCTCTGTCTCCTTTATGCCTTGGGACAACCCAGCTCCTTGAAGAGAGTTTGCCATTTTTGTGCAGGCATGGATCAGGCAGTTAAAAGCCAATAAGGTGTCTGCCACATTAAAAGACTCCCATGTGAGGATTATCTGGTCATGGATCAGGATTATAGACTAGCTGCCCACTGGGCACAAGACAATATCCACACAACGAGGCACACTGTTAAATACAACACTGTCCCTCTCTGTGGCTTTCTATGCAGGACTGTTGTAACTCTTAGAAAGTGTTGCAGGTATACTTCCCTTCTAAAACTTGCTTCACCCACTACCTCTCTATTTTTCACCTTTCTTCAGTAAATGTTTGCTGCATTTGCTGAATGTAGGTCAAGGATGGTGAGCCCTTTAAGATCCTTTCGGAGGCCTTCCCATCAGAGGTCAGGTTTGTAAATAGATAAACTAGAACACTTCCATCCCCTTTGCAGAGGAATCAATTATAAGGAGGCAAGTTAATCAATTATGAAAAGCAGAGGAGAGAAGGAAACCAGTTTCAATAAAGGAACTAGTTCAAGTTAGTCAATTCAGAGAAAACTAGTTTGAGTTAATCAATTCAGAGGAAACTAGTTTGGTTAAACAATTATAAGGAGGAGCAGAGGAAACTGGCCCAAGTTAATCAATTACAGTCTTGTCTCTACAACTCCTTCCAGGAGTCCAACTTAAAGAATCAATTCCCGAGTTAATCAATTATGAGGAAATTAGCCCAAGTTATAAAGAACAAAGGAAGCTAGCCCAAGTTAAACTAGCCCAAGTTAATCAAGTAACAGAGGAAACTAGCCCCCATTAATCAATGAGGAGCAAAGGAAACTAGCAGAAACTAGTTTTCTTACCAAATCCTCTGAATTACATAACAGGTGAGAGGGTACAATTAGTCCATGGCAATTCCAGGGTTTTCTCTCTTAGTTTTGCCAGAGATGTCTAGTAGATCTCTCTTAGAATGGTGGAATAATGGTGATGTCCTGGTAATCCACTAGAGTGGTGGGATAATGGGGAATGCCCTGTAACCCATTAGGGAACTCCTTGGGCAAACAAAAAGAAATGCCTCTGGGAAGCCAGGAAGTTCCACTCTCTTTTTCTTCCTCAGGTGTACCATGGACACGATGGGTAATATACCCTTTATCCCCTCAGGGGATAACTAGGGTATTTCTAGGAACTGGGAAATATTTGACCCTGAAAATTTCAAGAAAGAGAGGCTGATTTTCTTTTGCAATATGGCTTGGCCTCAGTATAAACTAGGAGATGGGAAAGTTTGATCTGAAAATTGGAGCAACAATTACAACACCATATCCAGTTAGACCTGTTTTGTAAAAGGTTGGGCAAATGGTCAGAGGTTCCCTATATTCAAGCCTTCATGGCACTGTATCACAACCCTCTTTTCTGGGCGGGGTGGGGGGGATGTCAACAGTGACATCCTAGAAGATCCCCTTCTATGTTCCCCACCTGTCTCTCAGGGGGAACCAAGTAGGCCCCAGGGCCTTGAAGGCTCTGCTCCCCCATGCTCAGAGGAATTAAGCTCTCCTTCACCCTGCTACAATAAACCTAATCCATTGGGGGCATACTCAGAGTGGAGCTTCATCTCTCTCTACCACCCCTGTTCTCCTGTCCCTGAGAGTCTGGAGAGTGCAGGTGTTATTCAGGTACATGTGCCCTTTTTGATAACTGACCAGCAGCAGTGCAAAGATAGACTAGGAAACTTCTCTGAGGATCCCTCATGCTTCACTAGTAAATTGCAAATCTTAACCCTTTCTTTTGATATGTCCCAGAGAGACCTTTATATAATCCTGACCACCTGTTGCCCTCTAGAAGAGAAGCAATGAATTTGGGAAGAGGCCCACAAACATACAGACCAATTACATGCTCAAAACCCCAGTGGTGTATGACTTGCAGCTCAGACAGTCCCTGATCAAGAGCCCAGTTGGGACTATAATCCTCAGAGAGGAAACAGAAACAGGAACAGCATGATTCACTGTTTATTAGCTGGGATGAAACAATGCCTTAGGAAGCCTGTAAGTCATGACAAGATCAGAGAAATAACACAAGGAAAGGAAGAGAATCCTGCTCTCTTCTGTAATATGTTGATTGAGATATTCAGGAAATATAGTAATCTAGATCCATCCTCTCCAGAAGGGCAAGTATTAATGGGGCAGCATTTCATTAGCCAGTCTGCACCAGATATTCATAGAAAGCTTCAGAAATTACAAATGGGTCCACAGATTCCTGTTGCCCAAAAAACAGACACTGTCTTCTCAGTTTTTAACAACAATGACCTTGAGGAAAGGGAGGAACAAATCCAGTGTAGAAAAAAAGGGGCAGAAAGGCAGGTCAAGTTAATAGTGCTGGCTGTCAGCAGCACTATTAGCAATGTCCAGCCACCTTAGGTAACCTGAGAAACCCACAAAAACACCAAGAACAAAAAGATCAAACATGCCTTAAGTGTAAACGTCCTGGACATTAGGCAAGCTATTGCACTAGGCCAATAGCAGGGCCATGTCCCATGTGCAAAGGTGCAAACCCTGGTCCCTGGTACTCCATTCCCAGAGCAGAAAGGGGTTATCACTTAAGGCCACAACACTACTTGAGGCTTGAGGGTGTCTAGGTAACAGATTGGCCCTAGCCTACACCAGCATTTTGATCTTTAACAAGGAGCCCTGGGTAGGCCTTGATGTGGTAGGTAAGAAAATAAACTTTCTTGTTGATACTGGAGCCACTTACTCTGTCCTCATTTCTTATACTGGAACTCTCTTTTAGTTCAAGTAATATTATGGAGGTTGAAGAAAAATCTCAAACTTGTTTTTACACACCCCATCACCTGTTAATTTGAAAACCAAAGATTTAAACATTCTTTCATAATTTTTCTACAATGTCTTTTTCTGTTGCTAGAATGAGATATCTTGGCCAGATTAGGGGGCATTTTGAAGTTTCAGGGGGTCCCAGTTAAGATCTCTAAATCAATGTTAACCAATAAAGAAAATAAGAAAATGATGTCCCAGAACAAATTTTACAGAAAGTAGGTCCCCTAGTTTGGGACTCTGGAGTTCCTAGAAAAGTGAAGACTTTCCTTCCATTTCAAATTATGTGAAGCGTGGGACAGTCTATCCCCATAGGAAACAGTATCCGATTAAACAGGAGGCCCTAGAGGTTCTACAGCCCATCATAAAAAAAAAAATTGTAGCACAAGCGCTGCTATAAACTCCCCTGCTCCAATCTTCTCCATTTTTTAAACCAATCTTCTCTATTCTTAAACCGACAGGAGAATACAGATTGGTCCAGGATTTAAGACTAGTTAATGAGGCTGTGGTTCGCCTCCATCCTCTTATAACCAGTGTTTACACCATACTCACTCAGGTACTGGACTATACTCAGTGCTATACAGTTTTAGACTTACAAAGCGTCATCTTCTACATCCCTGTCCACCCCGTTTCCCAATACCTATTTGCATTTGAGTAGACAGACCCAAAAGCAATGGCCCATCAGCAATATACCTGGATGGTACTACCACAAGGATTTAGAGATAGAGCTCATCTGTAAGAGCATTAGAAAAAGATCTAAGGGAATCACAATCACAAGAGGGAGCCATCTTACAATATGTAGGTGATATCCTAGTCCGCAGCCCTTGAAGGAAGCTTCAGATCGTAATACTGTCCAAACTCTAAACTTCCTTGAGGGGCCAGAAATATGGGGTCTCTGAGAAAAAGGCCAAAATCATCAGACAAAAAGTAAACTATTTAGGATATATCCTAACCCCAGGATCTAGACGACTGTCACAAGAAAGAATAAAAGCAATCACTGAGCTAAAACCACCTGCTACCAAACAACAACTCCGCTAATTTTTAGGAATGGCTGGATATTGCAGAATTTACATCCCAAGCTTTGAACTAACTGCAAAACCTGTATGTGAAGCTACTAAGGGACCAAACACTGAACCCATGATATGGGGACAAAATGTGATCAAGTTTTTAATAAAATCAAACAGGCTCTAGTTGAGGCCCCAACCTTAAGCATCCTTAACTTAAACAAGTCTTTCTCTTTATACACAGCAGAGAAGCAGGGAATAGCCTTAGGGTTCTTAGTACATTGACTAGGAAATGAACCTTGACTGGTTGCATATTTCTCTAAAAAGCTTGACACTGTAGCAACCAGGTGGCCTCCGTGTCTAAGTGGTGCAGCCACAGCCATACTAACAGAGGAAGCTGCTAAGATAATTCTTGGGCATAAGTTAGAGGTCTTAACTCCACATCAGGTACAAGGAGTATTAAAAATGAAAAGGCATCTCTGTATAATAGGAAATAGATTGACCAGAAATCAGGTCCTTCTTCTGGGGAATCCTGATGTAACTGTAAAAACCTGTAATACTTTAATGCCTATAGAATCATCTCCATACTTGACCCATTCCTGCTCAGAGATTATTAATCTCACCTATTGTAGAAGAACTGATTTGCTAGACTAACCCTTAGAAAACCCTGATGAAGAGTGGTTCACTGGTGGAAGCAGCTTTGTACAAAATGGGGAGTGAAAGATGGGATATGTAGTACTTAGTTTATATGACTCCATTGAGGCACAACCCCTTCTACCCTCAACCTTGATCCAAAAGGCTGAAATTATGACCCTTAACCAAGGTGTTATTCTAGGACAAAGAAAAAGGAATACACACACACACAGATTTCAAATATACCTTCCTTGTTCTTCTTGCTGATGCTGCCATATGGAAAAAAGGGGACTCCTCACTGTTAGAAATTCCCCCATTAAACATGGATCAGAAATCCTTAATCTATTAAAAGCAGTTAAGCTCCCTGAGCAGGTGGGAGCATTCATTGCAAAGGTCACCAGAAGGATATGTCCTCTATCTCCCAGGGAAATAGAAGGGCAGACCGAGGGGCAAAGAAGGCAGCACTAGGGACTGCTGGACAACTGCCCTTATTCTCCTTTGTGAACAGTACAGTTATCAAGCCCAATTATATGTCTGGGTAGATATCTTGGGCTTCAGATCAATGGAGCATCCATGAAGGACCTTGGATACGCAATGGCCAAAACTCTTCCTTTCCCAGGTCTCCCAGTTTAAATTTTTAAAGGTTTTGCATGACTCCTTTCACATAGGAAGGGATGCCACAACAGTGGTTAACAAATTATTTGTGGGCAAAGGACTTACGACTGCTATAACGAATATTTGCCATGCCTACACCCTTTGTGCCTATAACAACCCTGGAAAACCCCATCACTTTCCCCACTGTTAGAGCTTATTCAGTGAAGAGAGACCCTATCAGGTTTTCCTAAGTACCCTCATGACTATGAAGCTGTTAAGGGTAGATAGTCAGGTCCATATTTCTAGAGTAAAACCAGCAGATCCTCCTCCAGAGCAGCAGAAGAATTTAAACTCTATCAATGCCTGTGAATCCTTAGAAGACCTCACATTCCTGTTCAAGAAGAAGAAACCTTAAAGATAAGTCAACATGAAAGATTTTTTTGCTAACAATCTTCACTCATGTTACTTCCTGGGTCATAACTCCCTTTTCCAAATTACCCAGGATTTTCTCTGGGGAAGTACTTCTAATAATTGCTGGGTTTACCATTGCCAACCACAATTCCTTTGGGCAAGAAATATCCCTAACAGTACTTTGGGCCAAATAAACTACCAATAGATCATTCTAATTTCTGGACTTTGTATCTATACAGACTTGGAGAGTACCACATCAGGGTGATGATGCTCCAGGATTTTCAACCAATCCTTAAGGAATTGGATGCTAACACCTTACCACACCCAGTATCCATGCTGATCTCATGAACTCTTCCCCAACCACTAGATAAGATAGGGCAAGAGTGTCATGGTTCTCAGTAGGCAGGGTCTACTGTCCCATTCCAGCAGGAAGTAGATACAGAAGATTGGCCATCCTTCCTCAGCAACCCCAAAAAAGAATTTTTGAGAACCATGTCTCTTAGGGGGGGAAGTTGAGGCAGGAGATAGAATAGGAAATCCTGAGACACTGTAGCTGTCAACAGCCAGCATCCTGATTTCTGAAAATTGTTTGTGACACCTGATAATAATTAGCACTGTCGATTCCACCCCAAGTGGGCAATCAAGGAGGATTGTTGGAAATTGCATGTGTAGAAGCTTAAGTAAAAGCCCTATAAAGCCTGTAACCCTTCAATAAAAGGGAGCCATCCCATGGCCAGAGATGGCCCACTCCCATGTCTCGGGAAGTGTACTTTCCTTAATAAATTTCCCACTTGCTTTGCTTTACAATATCTGTGTCATCAGTCCAATACTTTGATTGTGACTGCCAAGAGACTGGACACTGTATCCAACTGAAACAGAGGGGTAACCAAAAGAGACAAGTATACAGTAAAGTACATTAAAGGTCTTTAAAGCAAATTATGGTATAATTGACCAGATAGAAGTTTAGGGATTAAACAAATATATATGAAATAGATAGAGAAAAGTTACCCAGCATGAGGGAGCATATTTTCGGGAATGGGAGCAGTGCCCATGACCTCAGAACAGAGTGATCAGTGTGGAAATACTTGGAGAGACATTATGGAAAAGTTGGAAGTGAGTGAACTATAGAAGACACACAGTTGTTTCCTCTCATATTTGCTCTCCCTTTCTTCCACAGTAATCGAGTTTTAGCTGGCCACCTGGTAACACCACTAAAGGTGACACATCCCAGCCTGCCTTGAGTGTGGCCATGTGACTAAGTTCTGATAAAAGGGATATGAACAGAGGGCATGTACAAATCCAGGGATGTGCCTTTAAAATAAAGGAACATTCCCTTCCCTTCTTTTTTTCTCCTTACTGTTGGGTCAGATATGTATGTAATGACAAGAGCTAAAAGAGTACTTTGAGGATGGCAGAACCACCCAACCAACCTGGGACTGCCTACCTCCTGACAAGTATGTAAAAGACAAATAAATTTCAAACTTATACAAAATACTATATCACTATATCTTGGGAAGTCCTTCTTAAAACCACCTGGACTATTCTAGGTAATACATGTGCTTACGGGGGAGAGGAAACAGAGTTCATTAATAACAAAAGTGCCCTGCTCTGGAAGAAGTCAGAGTCTAGCTCGAGTAACAGAGTTGTGAACAGACAACAAGGTAATGTGAAATGTGGTATAACAGAACCATCATGTCTGCACTGACCCACCACGGACGTTTGCTACATTCTCTACTGAAGAAACCTGGGTATAAACCAAGGCTCTACATGGCCCAGTGTCACCTCAGCATTATATTCAAAGAAACGATTTGGGTCACACAACAAAAAGCATATTAAAAGTAATTTCAGTTTTTTCTTCAAAAATATTAAAAGAGATGCAGTTCCTTTTGCTCAGCACCAATTTTATAATATTTTTTTTCATCAACGGTTTTCTCACCTCCAGCAACTGCCCCAGTTCTTCTCATATCTTAACCTTCCACTCTGATGTTGTACCCCTAGCTCTCTCCAAAAACATGCCTATGTGGGCTCTTCTATTTCTTCTTCCTTCTGATGCCAGAGGGGCACGTCCCTAGGAGAGACTTGAACCCAAAAACCAACCCTCTTGGATTCTCATAGGAAAGAATTTAAGACATGAGCCAGTTAAGAGGTTAAAGTGGTAAAGCAGTTTTTACAGAAAAGAGACAACAAGCAGGAAAAGCCACTCCATAGGCAGAGTAGTGGATTCTCCTCACAAGAGGAAGAGAGGCCCCAATAATGTCTAGAGGTTGAGCTTGCATCTGTTTGTAGTTTCTACGGAAAATTGCTGATGTATGGAAATGGAGGGTGAAATAGGATGGATTTTGATTTCAGCCTTTACAAGGTGTATTTTGTGGCCTTGTGTTTTCCCTTCATGGTCTGGGTAAACAATAAGGTATGGGAGAGTAGTTATTAATCAATCTCTGCAGGAGTTTTCTTTGTCTGGAGGCTCTTTGTGGTCTCCTTGCATCTCTGGTCAGCCAAGTTCTGTGTCCCAGCACATAGCAAGCCCCTGACTTAACTCTGTTTGACTTTACTTAATTTGTATGGTTCTCATGCCCCTCTCCTGTATTCTAGCCCATGCTGTCCTGCCTGTGGTAGGTACGGGGGTTTCCTCTTCCAGAATTCTACTGTGTCAGGCAGCTTCAGTATGTTGAGAAGATCTGGAAGAGCCATGGGTAAGTACTTGTAGGCATGATTCTCTACTTTTTTTGGTTAGCTCTTGAGAACAGTTTTGTAGAGAAGAGTCATTCCTTTAAGGTATGTACATTCTAAAGGGAAGTCAACACTTGTGGAAACCATTGAAGGTGGGAAATGAAAACACTGTGATCGTGTATTGGGAAAGAGAACACTTAGGGAGCATAGGGGCACATTAGGGATTTAGTGACTAGAATTTAGTAACAGGACTGCAATGGTCTAAACCACAAGCACTCTTGGCCTAAATAGTCCTCTTTACTTCAGCCTGTCCCTTTTGATAAGTGGTTACTGTTAGATGCTCCTGTCTTGACTCAAGTGCCCAGTCATCAGCCAAGTGACCACCTGGTTGGCCAGAATCAAACATGGTCTTCTTAGCCACATTGAAAAATGACCTGTCTAGAGTACTTCTCTTAGTAAGGTAACTGGGAATTATAACCCACTCTACCTTTCTCTTGACATTGTTTCTGTTAAGTGCTGACTCTGACTAATGTGTAGCTTGTAGATAAATAGCATGTTTGTGTAATAATCCTAGGAACTAACTTCAAAAAATACAGACTCCAACTCTCAGGCATCTCAGTTCCAGGAGATTTGCTGACCTTCAACAATGGATCCAGGATGACATGGAGCCAGGATGACTGTACACTGGACCATTACTGTCCTTATTGGAATGTACTGTGCTCATCTGCAAGTCGAGAGCTTTTCAACCCCTTCCCCTTGATCTCTTAGCTCTGCTTCCCTCCCCTACTTATGAAAACCTCTGCCTGTATGAGATGGGGAGATGGGCTTTGAGACATGAGTCCCCCATCTTCCAGATGGTTGGCATGTGGATAAGCCACTTTCTTTTCATGTCAGCACCTGCCTCTCAAGTTTGACTTTTGTAGCGGCAGGCAGCCAGGGCTGTATTTGGTTAAACTAAGACTATTAGTTTCCTTTATTTAAAATATACTGCAGTACAAAGGCATTCCCAACATATGTTCAAATAAATAAGTTAATTGCAAATCAATGTGTACATTGTGATTTATTCTATTTTTTTTAAATTTTTAATCCTTTTTTTTTAGATTTTATTTATTTATTTTTAGAGAGGGAAGGGAGGGAGAAAGAGGGAGAGAGAGAGAGAAAGAGAGGGAGAAGAGAGAGAGAAACATCAGTGTGCGGTTGCTGGGGGCTGTGGCCTGCAACCCAGGCATGTGCCCTGACTGGGAATTGAACCTGCGATGCTTTGGTTCGCAGCCCGCGCTCAATCCACTGAGCTATGCCAGCCAGGGCGATTTATTCTATTTTTAAAATATATTTTATTGATTATGCTATTACAGTTATCCCATACCCCCCCCAACTTTTATTCCCCTCCACCCTGCGTATCCCCTCCCACCCACATTCCCCTTTTTCAGTTCATGTCCATGGGTTGTACATATAAGTTCTTTGGCTTCTACATTTCCTATACTATTCGTGACCTCCCCCTGTCTATTTTCTACCTACTGTCTATGCTACTTATTCTCTGTGCCTTTTCCCCCCCTCTCCTCCTCCCACTCCCCCTGCTGATAATCCTCCATATGATTTCCATTTCTGTGGTTCTGTTCCTGTTCTAGTTGTTTGCTTAGTCTGTTTTTGTTTTTAGGTTTGGTTGTTAATAACTGAGTTTGTTGTCATTTTACTATTCATATTTTTTATCTTCTTTTTCTTAGATAAGTCCCTTTAACATTTAATATAATAAGGGCTAGGTGATGATGCACTCCTTTAACCTGACCTTATCTGGGAAGCACTTTATTTGCCCTCCCATTCTAAATGAAAGCTTTGCTGGATAGAGTAATCTTGGATATAGGTCCTTGACTTTCATGACTTGGAATACTTCTTTCCAGCCCCTTCTTGCCTGCAAGGTCTCTTTTGAGAAATCAGCTGACATTCTGATGGGAACTCCTTTGTAGGTTACTGTCTCCTTATCTCTTGATGCTTCTAGGATTCTATCCTTCATTTTTACCTTGGCTAATGTAATTATGATGTGTTTTGGTGTGTTCCTCTTTGGGTCTAACTTATTTGGGATGCTCTGAGCTTCCTGGACTTCCTGAAAGTCTATTTCCTTTGCCAGATTGGGGAAGTTCTCCTTCATTATTTGTTCAAATAAGTTTTCAGTTTCTTGCCCTTCCTCTTCGCCTGGCACTCCTATCATTTGGATGTTGGAACATTTAAAAATGTCCCAGAGGTTCCTAAGCCTCTCTTCTGTTTTTTTAATTCTTGTTTCTTCATTTTGTTCTGGTTGAGTATTTCTTTTTTCCTTCTACTCTAAAGCATTGATTTGAGTCCTGGTTTTCTTCCCATCACTGTTGGTTACCTGTATATTTTGCTTTGTTTCACTTTGGGTAGCCTTCATTTGATCCTTCATTTTGCAACCAAGTTCAATCAATTCTGTGAGCATCCTGATTACCAGTGTCTTGAACTGTGCATCTAATAGGTTGGTTATTTCTTTGTCACTGAGTTGTATTTTTCTTGGAGCTTTGATCTTTTCTTTCATCTGGGCCATATTTTTTGTCTCAGTGCCTGTTGTGATTTGATTATTGTGAAACAAACCACCCACATACACATATTGACACACTGAAGAAATAAAAGACTGGAATCAAAATAGTGAGGTTTTCTCTGGGTGGTGGGATTCTAGATAATTTTTATTGCCTTCTTTTTGCTTATAAACATTGTTTAATTTTTGTGCAATAAAATTTTTCCTTAATTAACAGTATTATTCTATGATATTGTTTCAATTAGATGGATTTTTTGTTCACTTTGCTTTCAAATAGGAGGAGCATTCAGGCCCAAATGGACCTCCATGGGTGTTCAGGAAACCATACTTTGCAGCTGACAGTGAAGAGAAGGTACTCAAGAACTATTAAATAAGGATTTAGGGGATCTCCACTAAAAATTGGCTGAGAGACTGGAATGCAAAATTTACCATTGCCTTGTGGATTACATAAATTTTCTCATACAAAGTTAAGTCTTTACAAGGAAAAAGTTGCATTAAGATAGGCATGAAGATTTCAGGTGATCATTTGTGTGGGCTGTTTATTTTCTCACCTAAAGTGATAATTATCTCTTTGTGACATCATAATTGCTTTTTGGAGACCTGATTATCATGTCACAAGCAAAGGATTAAGGCTTCAGGTAAGAAGGAAGCTGCGGTAACAGATGAACTCCCAGGGAACCAGGATTCAATCTTCATGCAAATGTTGAAGTTAATGAAGACAAAGCAGGAAAACTTGACAATTTCACTGTCATAGTGTATCTATTATGCTCACCAAATAGGTTCACAATATTTTCTAGGAATTGCAAACTGGCTTTTACTTTCCTCCAACCTAAAACCAACATGCTCCTTAATTACTGTGTCAATAATAGGATGCAAAAAGACAGGGGAGTGGCATGAGTGTGGGCCAAGGATGGACAGACTGGTGTTCATGGGGTAGGAGGGGAAGATGGTGGAAAGCATCTTTAAGGCTAGTATTCAGTGTTTAAAGATAAAATATAAGCAGCTATATTTCATTTAGGTGGTGTTTTTCTACATATAGAGAGGTTTAAGGATTTCCCTGCTGAAAGCAACTTTACTAATTTTGTTCATTCTTTTTCTATTGTGAAGTTCACCATCTATTTTCTTCCTACTTATGTTGTCAGTGAATGGCACCCTGTATTAGACCAGTGAAGTGAGACTGGACCTTGGTTCAGGAATCTTGGTAGTTCTGGCTAAGAAAGAATTCAGAGCTAAGAATCAAACTATAAGAGAAAGTTTATTTAGAAAGTCACAGAGGTAGAAGTGAGCTATAGAGGAAATGGGCTCAAAAAACAAGTTACAGAGGCAAAAGAAGAGCCTTTAAGTCTTAGGAGGAAGAGAGGGGCAAAAAAATGCACCTAGGGGAGAAAGGGTGGGGAAAGACACAGGGGTGCTCCTTAAAGAGAGCCACACTAGATCCTCTGTCTTGAGGGTATTTATCTGGAGGTCTCAGGGGAGGATCCAAATAGCATATTCATCAGCTTTCCAGGTGTGTCCTTTCAGGGTTGTGGTCACTACTGATTGGTGAGCACCAGGGAAGGGGATCATTCATCAGTGCACCTGGTCCTGATGTCAGCCATGGCATCATTCATCTTGTTTTGCTGCTTTTCTGGGACTGGAGCTGAAACACACCTGAGGCCTAGATGTATTTGCTGGGTCAGAACCTCATTGTTTTGAGGGTGTAATGCTTTAGGGCTCTTCTCTGGACCCCTTGTTTGTTCACACTCTAAGTGGGTCTAGTCCATATGCTGGAGGAGGAAAGGTCAAGGGAGGGTCTGAACCACATGACCAGTGATATGAATATTCAGGTGGTCTAAACCAAATGACCAACTAGAGGAGGAAAGGATATGGTGGAGGCAGGGGGTCTTGCCCTTGTCTTCCCATTGCTAGACAGCTGGGGCTTTCCACACCAGTGAATCTTCTGTACTTGGCCCATCATCCTTGCTCTGCTCATGCCTGTCTAACTGCCTACCATACTTAGTGTTTATATATTGTTAAAATCATTGTATATAAGGTAAAATCTCAAATAATGAGAAGGCTTGGAGACTTAAACTGTTCATTCTAATTAATGAAATATTCTGGTTACCTGAAGATTAAAATAGAATGACTCTTGTTTTCATGCTGATTGTTGAAACTATTTCTATAAGTGAAGGTTCTGAATAGATGGGCTTTAGTTAATTCACAGTTCATTATATCTGTATTTTAGATTATGTCTAAGACATTGTCTTCCACTGAAAAGGTCAGACCCTAACAACTGTAAGAAAGGCATGTGCACTGTGAATATTACCTCACTGTGGAAGGCACTGGATCAGATGACACTAGAATATAGGTTTCCTGTTAATGACATTCCCCCCTCAATCCTTTGAACTGCTTCAGAAGGTAATTTCACTGTTGCCCTTCCAATAACCTACCTCAGAGTAGGCTAGATTCTTGATGAGGTGACAAACAACTCCAGATCTCAATGACTTAGCACTTAAAGGCTTATTTCTTGGCCACTCAAAGTTTTCTATTATCCAAAAGAAGCTGTTGCCTATGTGAGGACTTTGCAATCAAGGCTTTGTCAAACTTATATCTCTGCCCTCTTCACACAAGGCCACCACCCTTACCATCAAAAGAAAAGAAAGAGATGGAAGAATAGCACATGGGCTTTTCACTGCCATGGCTTGGAAAGAATCCACTTATTGTTTCTGCACACATATTTTGTCTAGACACATGACTCCACCCAACTACAAGGGGCTGGGAAGTATAGTTTTTACATGTTCCTATCAAGGATGGATATGAGACACATAGCACTCTTTCTTCCATATCAGTCTCTTTAAACACTGTGAGAAGAAATAAATAAATGCCTATTGTTGAGAAAGTCTGGGACCTTGACAACTGAAGCAGTCTTCAGAATAAAGGACCAGATAGTAAAAATTATAAGCTTTGCAGACCATGTATGGTCTCTATTGCATGTCCTAATTATCATTGTGAATGTTTTACAACTCTTTAAAAATGTAAAAACTATTCTTAAATCCTGAGTTATAACATAATAGATCATGGGACAGATTTGGCCCATGTGCCATAGTTTGCTAACCCTTGAGCTATACTGACCAGGAAAAAAATAGGAGATGCCCATTGAAAAAATTATGATAGAGGAGACATCACTACAGATCCTACTGTGATTAAATAATCATGAGAGATTATTATGAACAATTTTATGCTAATGTATTAGACAAATTCAATGAAAAGGAAAAATTTTTAGAAAGACACAAATTATAAAAACTCACTAAAAAAGCAAGTTTTAAAATGAATAGACTTCTATCAAGTAAAATGAATTGAATTAATTATTAAAAATCTTCCCACGAAGATAGCTCAGACCCAGGTGGCTTCACTGGTGAACTCTATCAAACATTTAAAAAGAAAATACCAATCCTACACAAATCCTTTCAGAAAAAAAAGAAAGAGGGAACATTTTTAAAATCATTTTTATGATGCCAATATTACCTGGTATCAATGCCAGGCAATGACAATGACAAACCACAGATCCTATCCCTTATGGATATACATGCAAAATTCTTTTTAAAATTTAGCCAATGAAATCCAATAGCATTCGAAAGTATTACACACTATGACCAAGTGGAGTTTATCCCAGGAATGTAAGATTTGTTTAACATTTGAAATTAGTTAATGTAGCACACCATATTAATAGAACAAAGATCACATGTGATGAACAAGATATGCAGAGAAAGTATTTGACAAAATTCAATACTCATTCTGTAAGGGACTGGTTTGTTTTGGTCTGGCAAATGTGACTCAGCTCTGTACAGAAAATCTACAGAAGCAAGGTGGTGGGCAGGAACCAGACCTCCAAACTGAGTTTTCCCGTGGGAATCGGGACTAGAAAATGCATACAGACTGTTATGGCTTGCTGTTGCGAAAACTCCATCACCCTGGTCTGAAACAGTAAATGTGTATTGTCTATCTTCAAGGTATTCAAGGTAATTTCCAAAGCCTGTGTGAATTTTCCCAAGGACGGAGCTAATCAGCTCGCCACCTTTCCCTTCTGCATTTGTTATTTTCATTTCCTTGATTGTACCTAAAATGTAGACAACAATATTCTATGTAATAGATAATAAATCATTCTTTGATGTAAGACCCAGGAAAAACAATAAAAGCCTGTCTAGGCAAGTGTCACAGTGCTCTCCTCTTGAGAGAGTGGTCAAGGCACTCAGAGGTGCTCTCCCCTTGAGAGAGTGGCTGTGTCATCCCCTTTTTCTCCACGGGATTGCTGTAGCCTGTGCATTTGCTCTTGTCTTCAGTCACAACAGGTGGACTCTGCTGACTGGAGTCTGCCACACTCATTCATGATAAAAAGTCTCACCAAACCACCAATAGAAGGGAAGTTTTTTTTAAACCTAATACAGAGCATCTTCAAAAAGCTACAGCTAACATCTCTACTTAATGATGAAAGGCACACTTGTTCTGGGATCAAGGCAAGAGATGTACACTCTCACCACTTCTATTCAACATTATACTGGAATTTCAAACCAGGGTAATTAGGCAAGAAAAAGAAGTAAATGGCATCCTAATTGGAAAAGAATAAGTGAAACTGTCTGCATTTGTAGATGGCATTACCCAAATTAAAAAATTTAATAAAATTTTATAAGAAAGTGACTAATAAAATATTCAGCAAGGTTGCAGCATACAAGCCATGTATATATATATATATATATAATATAATATATGCAATATATTACAATAGTATATATACACACTATATTATATGTTATATATAATACATAATATATGTATATAAATTAATTGTATTTCTATGTACTATCAATTAACAGTTCAAAAATAAAATTAAGAAAACAATTTCATAAACATTAAAAAGTTAGAGATAAATTTAACTATTTAAATAGGGCAAATCTTATACGCTGCAAACTATAAAACATTGTTGAAGAAAGTTAAATAATTCCTAAACAAATGGAAGATACATCTCATGTTCATGGAATGGAAGACTTGGTATTGTTAAGATAGCAATACTTCCCATATTGAGCTGTACATTTAACACAATCTCTATCAAAATTGTACTTGTCTTATTTGCAGAAATTGGCAACTGATCCTAAAAATTATAGGGAAATTCAAGGGACTCTGTATAACCAAAATGATCTTGAAAAAGAGAAAAAAAGTTGGATGTCCTAGTAATTATGAAACTTATAACAAAAACTACAGTGATCAATACTGTGTGGTACTGGCAGGCAAATAGAGTAATGGGATAGAAGTTCGAGTCCAGAAATAAATCTGCAAATTTATGACCTATTGATTTTCAACAAGGATGCCAAGACAATGGAATTGGGAAGCCATAGCATTTTCAACCAACATGCAGAGATAACTGGATGGTCACATACAAATAAATGAAGTTGGATCCCTTCCCTATTTCACTCACAAAAATGGATTCAAAATGAATCATTAACCTAAATGTATAGGATAAAACTACACATTTGGTAGAAAATACAGGAACACATGATTTTGTGTTTGGCGAAGCCTTCTTAGATGTGACACCAAAAGGATAAATGACAAAAGGAAAAATAGATAAGATAGACTTTCTCAAATTTAAAACCTTTGTGCTTCAATTAATACCATTTAAAAAGTGAAAAGACAACATATAGGAGAAAAATAGAAAATGTAACCCAACTTTAGAAATGGGCAAAGGATCTGATAAAATCTCTCCAAAGATGATATAGAAATGGCCAAGAAGCACAAGAAAAGGTGCTCAACATCATTAGCCATCAGGGGACTGCAAATCAAAATTACTATGAGATACCACTTCACACCTGCTAGGGTGGATTTAAATAGCCCATAGTCAAAACAACAGATTATAACAAGAGCTGGCAAGGATGGAAAGAAATTGGAACCCTTCATACACTGCTGATGAGAATGTAAGATGGTGCAGCCTCTTTGGGAAAAAGGCAGATTTCCTCAAAAGGTTAAATGTAGTTACTACATGACCCAGCAATTCCACTCCCCAAATTGTTCTCACTCACAAACATGGTCAAAATAAGTGAAAACATTTGTTCACATAAAAACTTATATATGAATATTCATAGCAGCATTAATCATAACAAATATTGGAAATGACCCAAATGTTCATCAACTAATGAATAACCAAGTAAAATGTGATATATTCACACAGTGGACTATTATTCACCAATAAAAGGGAGTGAAGTACTGAAAGAGGCTGCAACATGGACAAAATGTAAAAACATTATATTAAGTGAAAAAAAAAAAAACAGTCACGAAAACCACACATAGTATTATTTCATTATTTGGAAGTGTCCAGCACAGATGAACCCTTGGAGACGACAGATTAATGATTGCCTAGGGCTGGGATAGAGAAAACTGGGGTGAAGTGGGGAATAACTACTAATGGGTAGGCTGTTTCTTTTTGGGAATGATAAAAGTATTCTAAAATTTATTGTGATGCTGGTTGCACAACTCTATGGATGTACATTAGTAAAAAAAACATTGAATTGTTAAAGAAAAGAAAGGCCAAAATGAATGTATAAATGTAGGGCCTAAATATTGAGCCTCCAGCGTGTCTAGGAAATGATGATATAAAAAGAAAAGTTTATGCCTCACAGAACCCAGAGCAGTGCTTAGCATGTACAGTCATGAGTTAGTTCAACATGGATAGTCTCAAAATAGACAATTTTAAACACAGAACAAATTCCATGTTCCCTTGTGCTTTATTTTGTCTCTAGCCACTGATGTGGCAAACATTTCAGAATCTGTCTGACCTCTCAAGTTAACTGTATAAGTTCTATAAAACCAAGGTTTCTAGCTCTTAGAATACCACATATCAGAGGTAACACATTGTAAGCTAGACCTTTGTGTCTAGGTATAGACTATAGAGGATTAAGTTCAAGCCCTCAGGGAGTATTCATGATGCTGGGTTGCTCTATACCAGGGGTGTCAAATTCATTTTCAATGGGGGCCACAACAGTCTCATGGTTGTCTTCAAAGGGCCAAGTGTAATTTTAGGACTGTATAAATGTAACTACTCCTTAACTAGGGGCAAGGCACTCGGTGCTGCCGCTGGGTAGAAACAAGGTGCGGGGCTGGATAAAACAAGCTGGAGGGCTGGATTTGGCCTGCAGGCCTTGTGTTTGCCGTCTGTGCTCTATATAGTTTCCATATTGCATTGACCATAAATTTCCATCAGCTGGAGCAGGTCCACATTCTCTTCAAGCTGCTGATAGATTACTTAAGCTGTTGCCATCCTTTTCATATCTCATAAATATGCCAGCCTGCTCTGCAGCCCACCAGGCCACTCTGAAGGCACAGCTGCTCACAGTGCCTAGTGCCCCAACAGGCTGGTGGCCACAGCTGAGTCCAAACCATTGGTCTTGTCTCCATCAGTTGCACTTCCCATGCTCATCAGTAATAACAGGGAGACAATTCTGTTGGACCCATTCCTTTTTACCTGACCCCCTCCCTTTTCATCCCAGGAGCCACAGCTGTCTTCAACTAAAATATGTGTTTTTCCCTCATTCAATGGTAAGCTTCTTGAGGACTGTCTGTCTTTAGCCTTCCTTTTATGTTCCCATACTGAGGCTCACACAGCACTTTCTATAAAATGGGCATTGGCAAGGTACCTTTTGAGACAGCTACCACTATTAGCCAGAGACCAACTGGGACTCTCAAAACAAAGTAAAACAGATTTTTCCTGTGATCTATTTCTGATAGAAGAAAGTAGAGTGTAATGATCAAAAGGACCGTTTCAGGAATTTTTAAAAAAATTATAAAAATCTTCTGGGACAGTCCAGGACAGTGTGTGGACAAGTGATCTTTATCTTTATGATTTAATTTTGAGAGAAGTGGATGCTTGCCACGTTTTCCTGAAATTTTACCAGTAGAGATTCATTTTTTCACTCAACACTTTTCCCACTGTGAAAATGTAAATTCTGGGAAGATATTTAATGTATTCAAGTCACGTGGCTCTAACTGTTGCAGTGTGACTTAATTGATTCCTTTTCTCAGGTGAGAGCTCATGACACATGAGAACTTGTTCTTGGGGGAGACACAAAGCCAGGCCTCCAGGTATATTACCAGGAGGCCGGTGGGCAGAGCCAGGTAGCACAGTGGAGTAGAGTACCTGGGAATCCAGCAACCAGTCTGAGGACATAAGGTACTTCTCCGAAGAGAGGGGAAAGGAAAGAAACGGGAAGGAGAGAGTCCTGAAAAGGAGGAGGAGACACACTTATCCCCAAATACACCCAGAGATGCTGTGAGCCACTGGAGTACAGGTTTTCCACCAGAACACCATGTTTCAAACCTGTCTAGCATGGCAGCCAAGACTACTGCTGAAGGGCTAATCCTAGCACACCTTGGGCCTCAGTCATTCTTAGTGGTTACTCCTCAAAACTACTAGATGTTTGTCGAACTCTGAAGTTTCTGAAGTGTCCCCTATATCCCCAATCCTTTCTCCCAACTAGTTTTTGCTTATGAGTTCTGTCTGGAAAAAAACCCAGCCACTGTTAATATAACAAGAACAGTTTGCATGACATGGAGGTAAACTGGCAGCCAAGAAGAGTGGACTGGAATGTGCACATGTGAACAATGACTTCACTGTACTTGTCAGTGAGGTTGGTAGATGCTGTTGAATAAGCATGTGTACTATGTGGCCGTCAGTCATTAAAAATAATTGAGTGAGTACAGCAACAGATCTACATCAAATCTTGTATTAAGCTTGAACATTCCTTCATGGAAACTATTCAGAAGATTCAGAAGCCCACAGCTATAAGCAACAGGTGATTGGTAGCTTCAAGACAAACTGCCTGCTGATGCATCACATTTCATGCAATTTTTTTTGCAAAATAGCAAATCACCCAAGGGACTCAGCCACCCTACAACCCAGATTTGGTGCCCTGTGACTTCTGGCTTTTCCCAAAACTAAAATCATCTTTCAAGGGGAAAAGATTTCAGATGAGATTCAGGGAAATACAACAGGGCAGCTCATGGCGATTGGGAGAACTGTGTGAGGTCCCAAGGTGCCTACCTCAAAGGGGACTGAGGCATCATTGTCTGATGTACAACGTTTCTTGTATCTTGTACCTTCTTCAATAAATATCTCTATTTTTCATATTACATGGCTGGATACCTTTCTGGACAGACATTGTATATTTCACAAGTGCATTCCTACCTCCTCCCTCAGACTGTGAAGGATGAGTCCTTCTTTCCCACAGCACCCTTGGTCTCAGTGCCTCAGCCACTGTTGGGGAACACCCTGCCTGGTCTCAGGAAGCTGTAACCCCCCATGACTTAGGCTGAGTGAAAGACCTCTGGACCAGGAGCCACTAAGGAGACAAAACTTATTTCCCTGGCATGAATGCTGCCTGCTCAGTGTCTGGCCTCCTTGCTTGATCAGTTAACCAATGACAGGTAAGATTTCCCATGTAGGGAATCGCCTAAGACAGGCATGATCATGTGGAGGCCTCTGGGAAGAGACTCACGGGGCTGTGGAAATGAAGGGGTGATTAACATCAACCCCTGCCCTCTTGGCTTTGTCAAAGCCTGAGTCTTTGTTCTTACATGTGAGAAATCCAAGTCTCCTGGCTGCCTCTGTCTCCTGCCCAACTCAGGCCTACGGAAATAGCAAAGGGGTGCAGCCCAGACCAGAGATGGTGGACCCCCAGGGTAATCAGGCATGGGCCATAGAATATGCAAGATCCTGTGAGATCTGTTTGCTGGAGGATGTTATTGAGTTAGAATTTAAAGGCACAGACAGGAAACTTTTGGAACCTGTAGTCCTTTCATATGATAAAACTCCAATCTCTGCCCAGAATCCCGGTGGGAGTTCTGTCAGCACCTTTGTAAGTCACCTATTCCCTTTGATCTTTTCTGCCTGACTGTGAATCCATAAACTGAGTCTGCTTTCTTAATAAAAATCTGCTTGGGAATGGAGACGGGACGCTCCCCACTAAGAGAGAGTGGCCATTCTGTCCTTACTTCCCCACAGGACCTGGTTGTCTCTGTGTATGTTTTTCTCATGTTTCAACAAGCCATTCGCAGCGTTCCGTGATCACTGCAGGCCGGCGAGGGCGCGTCAAGCCACCCTTGCTGCTTTGTGCTTCCCCGATGACCATCTTCCCTTGCATTAGACCGTAAGGTCCTAGAGACTGAGTAATGTTATTTATCTTTACATTCCCAGTGCTGAGCATAGTAGAGACCTTCAAAAACAACAGTAATAAAAACATTTTTTAAAAAAACAAATGAATAGTTTACTGTATTATGTTTATAAAAATGTGCCAGTGGATCAGTCTTTATTTCTCCGAGTAAATAAACCATTGGTTTGGGAAATAAGTATTATTTTCCAAGGGCTTTGCAGCAGATGGGCTCCTTTTGTGGTAGAAAGCTGTTTGTGAATACCATACCATCCTCACAATACTTGACAAGGGCAAGAAGAAAAATGGAAATGTGGTCTGAGTCCATGGGAATTTATGACCTCCCCAAATCTGGGAGTGTATAAAACAACTGGGGGGAAGAGGATGATGAGATATGTTCAACATGGGTCAACTGGTCATGAGCCATTTGGAGTAAAAGGTGAAGGGAGATGTTAACAAGAAAGGCAGAGCCTGGGACAGGAGTGCACAGGCTTGCTGAACACTACCAGTACCTCAGCTTGGCTGGGAAACTGAAATTTTCACTTATAATTGTTATCCATTGTCATCCTCTGGTAATAGGGAGAGAACAGAATGGGATGCAGAGAATAAGGTCAAGGACTTGGGCCAAGGGCAGCAGGAAGGCAGGAGAAGGGAAGGGTGAAAGTCACCCCACCTGACAGATGACAGGCACCCGCTGAATGCATTTTCTGCTCTGATGGACCTTGAAAACGAGATACTCATCCCTCCACTTCTCCCCTCCACCCCAATACACTCTCCTGGAGAGTTCAAAGCCTCTACAAACATGAGTTCTTAATTTCTAAGGCACTGAAGTAAGGCAAAATATATCTCTCCCACCTGTAGTTTCACTGACAAATTAGTTACAAAGCTAAAAGTCTTTTTGCTGGCCTTTGGAAGAGGCTCCTTTTGTTCTTTGCCATGTGACTAAAAAGCAAAAACAAATCCGAGTGCAGAAACAACTGATACGCCATTGAGCTAGATAACATTTGTTTGTTTAGTCTGTAGGAAACTGTTCTTGGACAACAGGTACAGGTGGGTTATGTGGTTGGGATTTGGTCTGGAAACACCATATATCACAAAGAACTGGGCACCGTAATAATTCACTAGAGGCTGAATTACTCCTACCTCTTTCCCATAAGGGAGAGCAGAGGTCACACAACTTAGAGCCGTGGAAACTTGAAAAAGACAGGCCACCACTGGGTCCATACTCCCCTGGACTAGTGGGGAGGCCTCTGTCTCTTAGACCAATTTTTCTGTAGAGGTCCCCTGCCCTGTCATGTCTGGTAAAAGTTAAACCAAACCTTAAAAGACTGGGGCAGCAATTTTCAAATAGTGCACCACAAGAATTTTTAAAGCTTGCAATACCTGCCTATTTAGTCAGAGGTACTGACCTCTGTTGGGAACCACCCTGCCTTGTTTCAGAAGTTGTAACCCCCTCCAAGGCTAAGGCTGAGGGAATGACCTTGGAACCATAAGCCACTAAGGAGAAAAGCTTATCTCCCTGGCAGGAATGCCGCTTCTGCTCCTTTTATTTCACTCTGCCTGGTACCCAATGCTTGGTCGGGTAGCCAGTGATGGGTAAGATTCCCCAAGGGGAGAACGACCTAAGACAGTCACGATCACATGGGAGGCCCCCAAGGAAGGACTTTGGGGGCTACAGCAAAAGGGGGTGATGGACCCTCGGCTTTGACAAAGCCTGAGTCCTCATTGTCTGTGAGAAAATCCCCTAATATCTCTTGGCTGCCTTAGTTCCCTTGCTCCACCTAAGCCTGAAACAATGACAGGGTGGGGCAGCCCTGTGCTGAAAAGGGTGGGTTCCCCGGTGATCAGGCCTAAGAAAGAATATGTAAAACCCTGTGAAACCTGCTTTGTTTAGAATGCTCTCAATTGAATGAGAAGGGTCCAAGGAGGAAGTAAGTTTGTTCCTCAAAGTTTTACAGCTCTTTGACCCTGACTCAAAATAGGCCCTCAGAGTTCCTTGTTATTTGATCCTTACTTCCCAGCAATGAGTAATGAGCTTTACCTGACTTCCTGTGTAAACAAACCCAATAAAAGCCTTTGAGGTAAAAGCTCTTGGTCCTCCTCCTTCGAGAGATCGGCCACCTTTCCTCCCCAAGCAGATCATGTCTTGGTAGACTTATTCTCATTCGTGGCAGTCGGGGGTGGGGGGCTCTGCGGGCGGAGCCCCCCTCAGACCTCTTTTCCCTTAGATTGTCCAATAAAAAATGACAACAACCCACACAATAGCCATCCGATGTAAATGCCCCGTCTTGAACCATAAACATGTAAGTCCTATAATAGAATTTCATCTTAATGGTCACGTTGCATAATGAGGTTGAAACTGATTGGTTTATTCTTGACACCAGAAATCCAGGTATGATGAAGACAGGTGTGTATACAGGACAATACTGCAATGCAATTCTGGCACTAACTAACCACAGTGAACATATACTCCTTAGGTTCAAGGACACTATTCCTCCCAAAATTTCCCTCACTGAGACATCAGCCATGAGTTCCAGGGTTCCCAGCCTACCACACTTGTGGCCTACTGTCTACGAATTCACAACTTTCTCAGGTTCAATAATTCACTCAAATGACTCACAGAGCTTAGGAATGCACTATACCTCCAATTACGGTTTAATATAAAAGATAAAAATCAAGACCAGTCAGAAGAATAGACCCATAGGGCAAAAATATGGGAAGGTTCCACACTCAAAGCTTTCATGTCTTTTAGTGAAATTAAGGTGCACTACCCTCTTGGCTTATTGATGTGTGGTTACCAACCAAAAAGCCTAATACTGTTTCAGTGTCCAGAGTTTTTATTATGGTTTCATTAAGTAGGCATGGATGATTAAATCTTTGATCACATGATTGAACTCTATCTCCAGGCCCTCTCCCCTCCCTGGAGATTGGGCTGATATCACCTGACTCAAAGCCCTACCCCTGTAATCAAGTGGTTGGTCTTCACAAATAACCTGTGCTGAGTCAGCTCATTCACATAAACTCAGGCGTGGTCCCAGGGGCTGGCCAGGAAGAGTAAAGACATTGCTATCACCTGAGAAATCCCAAGGGTTTAGAAACTCCCTCCTAGGAACCTGGGACAAAGACTAGACATATTCTTTGTTATACAACAGGGAGAATTGCCTTGGACATTGAGAGAGACCTGACCTTCAGGCCCTACTTTATATTCGCCAGTAGTGAGAACTGAATAAATGTTGACATTTGCCTGATGAGTGATTCCTTCCAGATATAAATCAGATAGGTTAGTGAATAATCAGCCAAATGTATGAAACAAATCATCAGTCATTTGTTTATACTATTCATTTACTCACTGAACAAATACATAAAAAGCTACTAAGTGCCAGGCATGGTTTAAACTGTCACCAAGAGCGACCTGCAATTGATTTACACAATGCTAGTGGGTAGACATTATCCAGGAATGCATACCTCTGAATCTTGGAGAAAAGACATTATTCCTGAAGTATTAGAGCTTGTTGGGGTCAGAGTTAAGAGCGGGGTGGGAGGGTGGCTAACATTATCGATGCCCTCAGTCTGTGCATGAGCCCGTTGGGTGCATGCAGTTGGGTGCCTATCTTTGAGTCATTCCTTAAATCTTCACATAAACCCACAGGATAGATGTCCTAATAGATGGGTGAGGCAAATAAAGAGGTTGGTGTGCATGTGAATATGAATGTGACAGAACCAGTGAGAGAAGGGCTGGGATTGAACCAAGTCTTCCTGACCCCAAATGCTACCACCTCCCGTTCCATTACATCGCCCCTGACATTGCTCTCACGTAGGTTGCTCCTCAGAATGGCAGCTCTCTTGAGTTTTGGTTTCAGGGTGTTCAGGGCTTAAAGGGTACCATCTCTTTTAAGGGAAAAGATTTCTGTTGAATCTCAGGCAGCAATTGAGCCACATTAAAGAAAAGTAATATTCACCTCCCCCTAAAACCTGTGTATTTTCTCAGTTGAACTGGAAATATTTCTTTGTCTGTTTTCTTCTTTTTTCATTTGGGAAAAAGTTCCAAGTATCTTTTCACCCTGACTCCACTTCCCCAATAAGAGCTTCAATAGCCACTCATGATATTAGTATTGCTATGTATCAGATTACCTCCAAAATAGAGAAGTTTAAGACAACAAGCATTTATTATCTCACACAGTTTGAGAGTCAGTAATCCATGAGTGCCTTAACTGGGAAGCCCTGTTTTTGGACCTCTCATAAAGTTGCAGTAGAGGTGTTGACTGGGGCTGCAGTCATCTGAAGGCTTGCCAGGGGCAGGATGATTCACAAACAAACTCACTCAGGTAACTGTAGATAAAAGCCCTCAGTTACTCACCACATGGACCTCTCCATACAGATGATCATAACAGCTGTGACAGCTGGCTTTCCCCAGAGTGATAAGACAATGGTGGGGGTGGTGAGGGCAGGGTAGGAAGCAGAATCAAGTCAGAAATTTTAGTATCTTTTATTGCCTAGTCTTAGAAGTAACATACCAGAATTTTTGTTGTATTTCCCTGTTCACACAGACTAACCCTGATACAATGTGGGAAGGGGCTGCCAAGAGGCATAAATCATTGGGGGGCATCTTAGAGATTGAATATCAGTGTCTCCGACCCCCATCACCAGAGATTCATGTTCTTCCCACATATTAAATACACTCACCCTCTCCCAAGGTCTGTGCCCCTCTTCCTCTGTCAAATATTATCCCATCACAGTATCAGCTCAAAGTCCAATTCTCATATCAAAATCAGGTCCAGGTGCAGAAGAAGCCTGTGACATAAGGAGACAACTTACCTGTCTTTCACACACTCAGCATTGGTGGAAATAGGTAGAGGACAGCTGCATAGACATTTCTGTGTCAAAAGAAGGGAACTGAGAGCACAAAGGAACCACAGGTCCACAGCTCTTCTGAAACCCCACTGAGCAAATGCTAGAAGTCCCTAGATTAAGACTCAGTTCCACACCTGCCTAGAGAAAGCACCATGGCTCTTGGTTCTATCCTGTGAGTCATCTTTGTTTTTCATGACAGGTAACACATAATGCTTAATGTGGCTCGTTTTCTCAGCCTCCTCTGCTTCTAGAAGTTAGGGGGACCAATGCTTTCTTTTCATTTTGAACTGTCTGTGTCAGTCTAAGCTGGTAGTATTTCTCAGGGTATAATTCTTTTTAAAACATGTGGGTCTCATGTGAATCTAATTGGGGTTTACTCTAGTAGACAAAAGCCATACCCATACATTTCTTCAGTGTAAGCCCTCTCTACCTTGGATTTCTGCTGAAGAATAGTTCTTTTAAGTTTCTTAGAAGCCCTATTGTATGATTGAGAGGATCTGTGAAGCATACCCTTAATATTTTAAGGGGTCTTTTTCTTTTTGACTGAATGGTACTCTGAGGCACCATCTTTGATATTCTTGAAGCCTTAACAAAGGATTTTATAGTCACATACTTGCTTTTATCTTTGGACTATGTTATTCTCAAAGTGCCCTGTATTTGATCTTTGCTCAGAAGCTATTTCTTAATTTCAGCATCAATTGCCATGGAGGTTGGGAATCTTCAAAAACAGCAAATCATGGCTGCTTTCTTCTCAATGTGTGTTTCTACTCTCATTCTTTACTATAAGCAGCAAGACTGAAACAGGTAGTACTTTCAACTCTTTGTCTGAATATCTCCCTATTTACATTACCCAGTTCATTAAACTTTCTGCCACTGCATAACACAGATCCCCTTTCTTCCAGCACCCAATAAGACTTTCCTAACTTTCCTCACTTTCCTTTAAGCCTCAACAGCAGCCTCAAATTTAAATTCTGCTAATATTGTGTTGGAGGCCATTTAAGATTTCATTAATGCTCTCTGTACAGTGGCACGGATGCAAGCGGACCTGTTGCGTCCCCTCCTCAGTAGGTCCATCCAATTCGTTCAGTGTTTCCATTTTGGGAGCTGTGATTTTAGAGCATGGGGCAGGGGTGGGGTGCGTGCTTCCTGGGAAAAGCACCAGACTCTCCACTGGGGTGTGGGAAAGAACATCAGAAGGTTGAATTGCATTTGTTTTTATCTCAGTTTTTAATTTCTGTCTCGGTGGATTTTATAGAGTGTGTTCTAAGACATGGATGAAGAAGTAATATATATATACTTTCTAAATAAATATACATATAATTGGGCTACATGCTCAGACATTCTTAATAGTAAAAATTGTACTCAAATTAAAATGGAGTCCTGCCCTGACCAATGTGGCTCAGTTCATTGCGCTTTGTCCTGCAAAATGAAGGGTTACCAGTTCAATTTCTGGTCAGGGCACATGCCTGGGCTATGTGTTTGGTTCCCAAACGGGGTGCATGTGAGAGACAACTGATTCATGTTTCTCTCTCACATTGATGCTTTTCCCCCTTTCTTTCTCTGTATCTTCCCCTCTCTCTAAAAATAATAAATAAAATCTTTAAAAAAATCAAAAGAGACTACTATTTTAGAGATTGAGAAAGTAACATCTTTCCTGGCTAAAACACTACATTTGTTTCCTTCTAAAATACAGTGATATATTCCCCTCTCTTGACAGAGATTCACCCAAATATACATGTTTTTCCTGTTTTGTTTTAATGAAGTTTTCAGATCTTTGGAACAGCATTATACTGTGCACTCATCCCTTAGTGCTTAATTCTCATTCCTTAAAAAAAAAGTGTATTTTTTTTCTCTTCACTCCACTGTGAAAGTTTTCACACTGGCAAATACAAACTGTTTAGTCTTTTAGGACTGAGGACCAAGATTGCTGACCTTCACTCTGGAGATGCCTTCCCTTTTCTTATCTTTCTTTTTCATTGGGGACAGTGGAAGGGAGGGACAGTGGCCAGTGCCTACACTCTGGGGAAAGAGGGAAGAGGGAGTGTTGAGAGAATCACAAAATTGTCCTCAGGAATCCAACAGATGGTGCTGTGGTCCTGTCCTCCAGGGTTGTGCTGGCCTCACAGACAGAGTGCATGTTCCGGAAGGAAGACAAAAAGTTGCATCTTCTACCTGCTAATTCAGATAGGATGTTCCGGCATTACTGCATAATTAGAAAATAGTAACAATTGTCAATGGTGGACCTTGAAAGCTGGCAAAGATTGAGAAAACACTTTTGTTTTCCTCCCAAATACAATTGGATACTAGCTTTTGCTTTAGTTGGAATTCAGAGTCTGAAGTTAGCAAAATTACCCAGGCTACAAGACATAGAGTCTGCCATGGTTGGTGGTGCTGGCCCTCATGGCAGTTTCATGGAACAGCGCTTGTTGTGTGTATGGCAGGCAAGTCACCAACCTTGTGAATTGGGTGCTAATGATAGCTCTGCCAGTGTGGGTTGTGGTGAAATCAAATGAGATCAAGTACAGATGAGCCTGTACTTGGGGAAGGGCGCATTGGCTATCCAGATGGCCAAGTGGTTCGACCTCCATCAGCAGCCCCCTTTCCCAGCCTGTGCAGACATTCCAGTGCCCTGAGACACTCCCTCCCTGCAGTTCCACGAGGAGAATCCCTCCTTCCTCTATTCGAGCACCAGCTTGTGCCTTTGCGTGGCCTATTTACCTCTGGTAATTGCAGCATTTGAAAAGTATTTCTGGTTTAGGGGAGGTCAGATGGAGATAGTTAAGGGTAGATGGTCACTTGGGTCCCTCTTAAACTATTGGTTTTTAATTCTGGCTGTGTATTAGAATCACCTGGGAAGCTTTGATATGTTCTGATGCCACATGGGCAACCCTGCCCAGGGCAATGTTCTGACTTTTGTGGTTCCCTTCTTCTATAAAAATATATTTAAAATGATATTTTTATGACTGTGTTGGTATAAAAACAAATATGTTAATATTACATATTAAAAACCTTTTCTTTGATGTCAAAGTTTTTTCTGATTTCAAATAAAATCAAAACACTTTGTGGGCCCCTAGGAGTATGGTTGGGCCCTAGACATTGTGTCAGCTGTGCCTAGCAGGTGAGTCAGCCTTGCCCACCTGGGCAAAGTCAGACTTTCTCAGGTGGAAGCCAGGCTGCAGCATTTAAGGTCTCTGGGCCATTCCAGTATAAAGCCAAGATCAACATGCATTTCCAGCCATTCAGGAAGGAGTGTCTACTTGGCTGGACCAGTGAAAAATAGATCAGAAAGGTCACTTTCCTATAGTACTAATGCACCATGGCCAGCCTAGGTCAGCCCAAAGAGATGTGGCTCAACCTGCCTCCAGCCCCTGACATTCCAATAGGACAAAGCAATCCTAACTTCATCATCACATCTCTGGGATTTCGACCCTTACCTGCCTGATAAGACACCCCTGACTCTTAGAGCTGAAGAAACAGAAGGACCTGCACCCGCATCTCATTTCTAGATGCAGAAACAGCTCTGTTGCTGCAGTGCTCAGTTCAAGGTCATGGAGATGGCTAAAGCCAAAATGTGTCCTGAGCCCTGTCTTCACATTTCTCTATACAAGGTCTGTCCAGAAAGCATTCATCTGTGTAATATGAAAAATAGAGACATTTACTGAAGAAGATACAAGATGCAAGAAACATTGTACACAGGATAATGATACCTCAGCCCCCTTCAAAGTAGGCACCTTGGGACCTCACACAGTTCTCCCAGTCACCATTAGCTGTCCTGTCATATTTTCCTGAATCTCATCAACAGTCTGAAATCTCTTCACTTTGAAAGGTGATTTCAGCTTTGGGAAAAGCCAGAAGTCGTAGGGTGCCAAATCTGTGCTGTAGTGGGAGGGGGTTGAGTCACCTGGGTGATTTGAAGTTTTGCAAAAAACTATGCACCAGATGCGATGCATAAGCAGGTGTGTTGTTGTGATGAAGCTGCCAATCTCCAGTTGCCCATAGTTGTGGCCCTCTGACTCATCTGAATACTTTCCACAGAGAAATGTTCAAGCTTAATGCAGGATTTGATGTAGATCTGTTGCTGTACTTGCTCAGTCATTTTGAATGTGACAGCCACACAATACACATGCTTACTCAGTGGAGTCGTCATTGTTCATGCATGCACATTCCAGTCCACTCTCCTTGGCTACCATGTTACCTCAATGTCATGCAAACTGTTCTTGTTATATTAACAATGGTTGGAATTTTCCAGGCAGACCTCAAATGCTGCAACCCCTTGAAGGGCCCAAGGAGTAGAGCCAGGACACTCCTGAGAGGGTGTAACCTGGTAGGTCCTTCCCTCTGCCCATGAGCAGGCCCTACTGAGGATGACATTATCTACTACTTACATAAGGGTGAGCCCACCAGACTCCATCACAGAAGTCTCCTTGTTTTGGGGACAGGTCCACCATGTTGAAACAAGGCTTATAGGGAGAAGGGAGCAAAGATTGGTAATATCCACAGTGAGCTGTGGGCATTCTGAAAAAGCCCAGCTGTGCAAGCTGCTTTCGTACAAATGACATCCCTGGGGCCACTTTCATTTCCTCCCTCCCCCTCTTCCTTCCATCAACAAACATTTGTTGAAAACCTACTTCTAAATGTGTGGGATACTGCAAAGTGTGTCTAACAAAGAAGGATGGGCCCACACCCGATGTCGAGGATTCATGGCCCAGTGGGGAAAAGGCTTGCACACAGGTAAAGGATACAACAGAATCAGCAGGTTATGTATGTGGGAGCTCAGAGCAAAGGGCACACCAAAGTGCCCAGAGGCTTACTGAATTGAGTGTCCATCCCATAAAAGGTGCCATTTGAGTGAGTTTTAAAGAAGCTTCTTTGGTTGTCATGGAGTTGAGGATTGGTAGCTGAGAGTACACGAAGGTGGACTTAAAGGGGAGTTCAAGTGTTCTCCAGTGCCATTTGCTTAAGCGTTTCCATCAGGAATCAGGTCATTAATTAATTGTAACCACCTTCATGATTTTCTTGGTGTCCTTTTGGCAAATGCAGCCAAGAGCCAGAGCTGAGCACTTAGCCAGAGGAATTCTTTTTTCCCTTTTGTGTATAGCCCCTGAAAGCAAATTATAATTATTGTCCCCAAAACCTGCTTTCCACAGGTTCCTCATAGCAATCACATTAAGAAATGGGATTGGCACATGGCTAAGACAGAGGTGAAAATATTGACAGAGAAAGTGAGGAAAAACATTGCAGGGAAGCAGAGTTTAAAAGGTGAGGAACAGTATGTGCTTTCTTTACGGTGGTCCTTCTCAACCATTGCAATCAGAAAAGCTTGCATGGACCCTTCAGACCTGTTGTTGTTTGCTGCTTATCGTGGTGTTTCACCAAAACTGTGCATCACTACTTTTAATCATGCAGAGAAGACAGCTGAAAAAAAAAATACACCTGATGTTAACAGAGCTTGTGCTTGTGTGATAGAGTATGTGTGGTTTCTTTTTCTTCTCTCTCTCATATTTTTTTCTTAACTTTTTACTTTGAATTAATTAGATTCACAGAAAGTTGAAAAAATAGGATAAAGAGATCCTGTATATCCTTCACCCAGCTTCCCCAATGGTTACATCTTCCATAACTAGGGTTCCATGATCAAAACCCAGAAGGCTGACATTAGTACAATACTCTTAACTTGACTACAGATCTCACTCAGATTCCACCACTTTTTACTCATGTATTTCTATGCAAATTTATCAAATATTTTCTGGGAGTCTCTCCCAGAAAAAAAAACCAAACCCCAAACATGTTCATTGCTAGGCACAAAAATATTCATTGTTAAATTACTTAGAAAACATTTGAAATCACTCAGTGTCCAACTAGAAGTAATTGAATTAACTAGAGTACTTTGGTTTTATGGACTATTGTGCAACCATATGTCCAGTTTATGAAAGAGGATGTAGTAACATAGGAAGATGCTCATGACGAGGTGAAATGGAGCCCAAGTTGCAAGACTGTGCAACTGTAGGACGAGGACTGTGAAGAAGACACAATGCATCATTGGCGGGGGGAGAGGGGCGTCAGGCAGCAACATTCCCAAACTGTTCTCAAACTGTTCTCTTTACTTTGCCTGTATTTTCCAAAATGTCCTTATTGAGAAGAACTTTTCAAATTTTAATGTGCCTCACCTGGTGATTTTATTGAACTATGATTCTAATTCAATCAGTAAGGGCCCATGTGCCAAGGAGGGGCCTAAGATTTTATATTTCTAACAAGGTTCCAGGTGTTGTAGATGCTGCTGTTCTGTAAGCCACACTATTTAAACAATGAATTATGATATAAAATGGACCTGTAAAAATAATGATGTGCTGCTTAGTTTAAAATCAGCTTCAAATGCCCAAGCATACCAAACCAAACAAAAACAGTACAATAAAACCCTGTCTTCACAGATTCCACTTGGATTTCCCAAGAAACAGACAATGGAGACTTGGCCCTGTCAAGCCCTTGCTAGTGGGACTATTCTTTCTTTCCATATTATCTTATTTAATGAAGATGGGAGCATAGTTTTCTACCAGCTGTTAGGTGTGCTTGCCTTCCACCCAAGCTTGAGACTTGTTGACTCCTTGCTTTTTTTGTGAGGCCCCATTTTGCCTCCTTCTCATCATGATGCCTAAAAACAGGTGTCTTCCTCACCACAGAGGTGAACAAGCAGAGCCCATCTTGTGCTCAGCAGCCCGCTGTTCATTTAGGGAAGTGACCAGAGGAGCTCATTCTCCGTGCACCTCGTGGCAGTTGGCACAGGGAAGCCCTGTCCTCACTTCAGTCTTTGAGCAGGGGCTTTCTGTTCTCATGGTGCTGAATTAAATGACAGCACAAAACCTTCTGTTTTTAACACACTGCCACACTTTCTGTCAGGCAATGCAGCAATATATAATACCTTTTATTTGTTTTATCATTTATAGATTTCAGTGGTCTTCCATAAATATTGGAATATTATTTGATCTGTATGACATACTTCTTATTAAAACTCATGCATGTTCTGTATAGCATATATGGACTTTTTAAAATGTAAAAATAAGAAAGTAAGTTCCTCATAAACTCATTATTCTAATGGTGGTTTTTCTTGTTTCATTTTGTTTTGTTTTTGCCTAGATTCCACATACAGGTCTCTTTTCTATGAAGCTGTCATACTGCAGTAGCAGTAGCAGGCCACGGCCCCCAGCAACCGCACATTGATGTTTCTCTCTCTCTCTCTTCCTCCCTCCCTTCCCTCTCTAAAAATACATAAATAAAATTAAAAAAAAGATGTTTTAAAAAAATCGTCTTGTCAGGAGGCCTTCTTTCTTCAAATTTCTACAACCCAGTTTCTTGAACCCAAGGGTTCAAGAGCCACACTGAATGTATTATGGAAATTAGAAATGGAGAAAATTTTGTTTACTCGTTGGACATGATTTTAGACTTATATTTCATTTATGTGGTTATTCACTTAATACTTAGTGAACACCCATTTTAGGAGAAATTATCTAAAACTTGGAACTATAAAGTGGAGGACAGCACGTCCTTGTAGTGTCACCCTGTGGCATTAGCAGGCCCACCCAAGAACATTTAATCTCTAGGGGAACGTGCTCGATGTTGCTGTGCTCACTCACTGGGGCCTGACACTGTGGTCACTTGTCAATCACTGTCCACTAGAGAAGCTACACTGTCCTACAGAACATGAACCAGCCGTGGCTGGTGTGGCCCAGTGGATTGAGTGCTGGCCCGTGAACAAAAGGATCTCCAGTTTGATTCCCAGTTGGGGCACACGTCTGGGTTGCAGGCCAGGTCCCCAGTGGGGTGCGTGTGAGAGGCAACCACACATTGATGTTTCTTTCTTTCTCTTTCTCCCTGCCTTCTCCTGTCTCTGAAAATAAATTAATAAATCTTAAAAAAAAAAAAAGAAAATGAACCAATGTTCTATGTAAACTGACAATCTTACCTCTGCGTTCTATTTTTCAAAAGTCCTATAAAAACCCAATTAATTCTTTACATTGTTTTCTCAACCAGAATCATTATTACTGTATTTCTTCCCTTATTAATGATTTGATAGATCTTTGACACATTCTTATCCAAGATTGGGATGACATCATATTTTGGGCTCTGAAAGTTATTCTCTGTGCTATGAAAGGTATGCGGGAATATAAATGACAACTCCTGTCCTCCGTGTCAATCCACAGGAAAAGAATAGAGCAAGCACAGTAGGCAAGCCAAATGAGAATAGTGATTTATAGACAGGAACATAGGGAACTCCTAGAAAGCAAGGGGATGCTTTTGAAGAGCCTGGGCAGAGAGGAGAGGCAGTGGGCTATGACATCCTTGTCCTTGTTTTTGGAAATTTCATTAGAGAAATTTCATTCTCTCTCTTACTTTTATCTCTTTGTGTTTTTTTCTTCATTTTAAAAACTCACATTTCCTGTTTTTCCCTACTCAATCTCATCCTTCCTCATCTGCTCCCATTTATCTTCCCCCTGACCCTTTCCTTCTGGTCACTTTTGTTAGGAGGGAGATGGTTAGAGGACCTGGTAGAGGGGCTTCCCCACAGGTGAGAGATTATGTCATTTTTCAGGGAAAATTGCCTATGAGGCCATGCTTTGAAGCTCATTTTAAAGAAAAAAGCTCTGAGATATCAGAGGATGAGAAAAAAGTCCAGGGAGTCAGGCTATTTACATTTATTTAAAATGGCTTCATGGAGTTACACGTTCCCTCTAATAGGCAATTTAAAATAATATCAATATTTATGTGGCATTTATACAGCTGGTACTAATACAGCCAATATCTCCATCCTGATCCCCACAAAGATTATAAAGACACTGGTCTGATCCTTCAGATAAGGGAGCAAATTGCTCCCTGGAGCTGAAACCACTCTTTCCAGGGTATGGGGGCCATTTGGAGCCCAGAAGAGGAGCTGCACTCGGTGGTCCCTGCCAGTCCCACCAGGTTACTGCTGCTCTTACATCCCACCCACCCATGCAAACTTTCTAATCTAGCTGGTGTCCCTGAGTGCAGCACAGAGGCCAGAGATGGTTCCCCGCAGCCTGCAGATAAGCAGACAGAAGCACAGGCTGCCAAAGGGCAGAAACTACGCCTGACTCTCCATCTAAACTAAATTTGTTGTGATGCTCAATTAGCACTCAGTAACCAAAACAGACAAGATCTGTGCCATTCCGATAACACGTGGGATGCATCCCCTCATTCCCAGCCTCAAAGGGGTGTTTCAGAATGAGTTCTGCTCAGGATGTTAAGTGCTGTCTGATCAGAAGTTTTCCCAGATATTCCTTCGATTTGCTTCCCTAGCAGCGAGCAGTAAGAAAGAGATTTATCCAATGCAGCAGAAGAGTGATCATCTCCTGTGAAAAGCTTTTTACCAGCTTGGTCTGTGAAGACCCTTCCCTGATCATAGTTGGCTTCCTCTCTCTCTTCCTCTGAACTTCGAAGGCCGAGGTCAGGACACACAAAAGCAGCAAGTCACACAGTAGCTCTGTTCTTGAGGAGCTTCCATCTGGCCTTGGAGACTTCTGGACTCGTGCAGTAAGAAGCACCACAGCCAGCACTGGCCCATGGGCACTAGAACACACAGATTTCCCATTTGGTGAGGACATGAGGTCATGAAAAACAGTCACCTAGGTGGTCCAGATTTGAAGCGCATCACACCAAAAAAATACACTGTGGGAACCAAAAAGCAATTTTGAAAGAATCGATGTTTGTAACTTGGGAATGCCACACCTACCCCATAAGGAGGACATAAAGATGATAGTTTCCTTCTTTAAAACTGTAGCAGAGGCTATTGCTGCCCTGCCCCTATCAGCCACCCTTAGCATTGCCAGGGCACCAGTACCTGCATTTCTTTGCCTGGGAAAGTGGAGGCAGAAAGTGGGAGCAGTCCACAACCCAAGAATGGTAGGGTCACTCAGTAAATACCCTGGCATCCTCACCCCGTGGTAGGATATTCTTTCAGAATTCCCAGAGGGTTTAGCTCCAGGTCCATGCAGCAGTAAGTGGATTCACCAGCCTCTCCTGTCAGGCTTACTTCTCTCTTGCCTTTCCTCACTCTCATCACATCGAAACAAATGTGTACTCCAGGGCTTGTCTCAGAGTCTAACACATCCGAGTCCCTGAGTAAAACTCCTCCCTCAGGTCCAGACAAAGCCATGCTCCCTCTGCAAGCAGGCAGGAGGAAAAAGAGGCTGGAAAGTTTGATGGTTTCATTGTTTTGGTCCTGCCACATATGAAGTAGAGGAGACCAATTCAAAGAGCAAAAGACTGCTTGGTATATACTCAGGGCAAAGGAATGCAGATCGTCATAAAATAATATCAACTATCTTGGAGAAAACAGATATTTCTAAAGAGACACATTTCTTTTCAAACAGCATGCTCTTCATTCTAAAGCTTGTTTTATTTAGAAAATCAGTAACAACTGTTAAGAACTGAACTGTCTCCCAGCAGAGTGTTGAGCTCCTTGGTGCCTCCCCACAGGGTTGGATGGGTGCCGAGAGCCCCCTCCCTCACAAAAGTCACATGGTCCTCAAGGGCCCACCATCATGTCTACCTTGGTCTTGTCACCATACTTGGTACACGTAGGCTAATTTCTGAAATACAACCTCTGTGGTGCAGTGGCCTAACACACTGAAGTTTCACTTCTTGCCTGAGTCCCACACAGTCCAACCCAGGCTGATGGCATAGGGAGTGGGTTGTGGGGATCCTCTGTTTGTTGTAGTCACACAGAAGCCCGGGCTCTCGTATCTTTGGCTCCCCCTCTTCTAGGGCCATGGAATCCTCTCTCGGTTGCCTGAATGTGGTCAACAGGTAGGAAGGGAGGGTGTGAAGGATGGCCCACATGTGGTGCTCCTCATCCCACCCTCATCTCCTGATCAGTGTCAGAAAACCACAGGCCCAAAATGGCATCACTCATGCTAAAAGCCCATGATACCAAATGTAGAGTTAACACCTGATCTCACTGCAGTTTCAGCCTCTCCCAGAAATGTAATTTTAATCAACCAGCCTGTCATGTTCTAGTCAGGATCACTAAGGTAATCACTCACTTGGGCCCTCTCCATCCCCCACTGTAAGAAGAGGCAGGCTGCATGGTAAAACCCTTCCCTGTGTCTTCCCCCAGAGGAACGGTGTCCTGGTCCCAAATTCATCCTTTCTTTTCTTTGTTACTAGCTCCCTCGCCCCACCCTTCTTCCTGTGAAAACCTTCCATTTTGCACGAGTCCACAGAGTGCCCTTCTAGTTGGTAGGCGGGATGATGCTTGATTCATGAATTGCTTAATAAACCTGATCAAATATTCATATTTACTCAGCTGAGTTTTATCTTTTTAACACCAGGATCCAGGCATGTGGCCGTAAAGAACCGCTAAGAAGCAGGGAACACCGAGGAGGAAAATGACACGGCTCTGGCAAACACTGGGCTCAACAACTGGGACAGCCTGTGGGCTGTTAGAAGGTCACTGATTCTCATGGTGCCTGCACTGGAAGGAAGGAGGAAAGAGTATTCCTCTTGTTGTAAACACACAAGTCTTCTTGCCCAACTAAGAATGTATATCCAGAAATCACCAACGACACTTAGAGCCAGAGTGCCAGTCTCAACCCGCAGCTCACTGCCTGCCATGCACCATCTCCTGGGATGATATCAGCTCTTCATACCTGGAGTTGTGGTGTGACTGTCAGACTCTGCTAATTAACTCATAGATTGATCTGGCCAAAGGCTTCACTAAGCAAACCCTACTTTCCCACAAGAGACAAGGCTACACTCTTCCATTGAGAAACTCACTTTATTAAATTCCCTTTTTCTAGAATGACTGAAAGCCCTACTGTATCAAAACTTAGCTCAGCAGAGAGGGTTGCAATGTAAATGACCTTAAATGAAGTCTTCCTCTCATAGCGACAGAGGTTCATTTTCTCTAAATTGCTTCAAGCACCACCAAGAATAGCATTACTGGGAGCCTGTGTGAATTCAGAAAGACATCACCTCCAAAGTTACAAGACACCCCATTGCCTTGGAGCCTGCAGGGGCCTTAGGAGCCTCTAATCAGATGAACAGCAGCTGCCTGACCTACTTGGGATCTGGACTAGGAAAAGTTGGGTGTAGCTTTGTAAAAATTGGTACTGGATTGTGGGATTAACATGTGTTGCTGGGGTATAACTGAAACAAAGGCAACAAAGCTTGGCTTTACAAGTGTCAACAAAGGAAGGACCAAGCTAACTCAACTCATTTTGCCAAAGAGGAGCAGAGTCGTTATTCTTGGTGCTAACCCCTCCGTTTACAAATGGCACCACTAAGGACCAGAAAGGTCAAGTGCCCCACCATCACACAGTCTTTGCAACCCAGGCTTTCTCCATCTTTATAATTATTTTTAGCCAATTATGCATATATTATTAGACAATTTTTCATGAATTTAAAATTTTTGGTTTTAGAAATAACTAAATTATTTGAAGAAAATTTGTTGAACATCAATATTTTCACTCACTACGTAGTTAATTTTTAATTTTACCAATGGGTAATTTTAAAATGTTTAAAATTTATTTTAAAGCATGTTTATTAGTTACTTACCTTAAACATTTTAAAATATATATATTTTTAAATTGTGGTAAGACATGCATAAATTTTCCTTACTAATTATTTTATGTGCACAGTAGCGGGGTATTAAGTACATTCACATTGTTGTGCAAACATCACTACTATCCATTTCCAGAATGTTTTCTTCTTTGCAAATTAAAACTCTGTAGCATTAAATGACTCCCCATTCCCCCTCCTCCTACCCCCTGCAACCGCCATTCTACATTCTTTCTGTCTCTATACATTTGACTAGTCTACTTTCCTCATATAAATGTAATCACATGATACTTTCTTCTGTGCCTAGCTTATTTTGTTTAGCATGATATCCTCCATTTCATCTATGTTATCTTTTGTGTCAAAATTCTCTTCCATTTTGAGGTGGAATGATATTCTGTGGTATGAATGAATATTTTACATTTTGTTTGTCCATTCATCCACCAGTTGACACTTGAGTTACTCCCTCCTTTTGGCCATTGAGGATAATGCTGTTGTGAAATGGATATATATGGATATACATGCATATATATGCAAGTTTAAATGTAATTTTTAAAATTTAAATTTATTTTTAGAGAAAGTAAAATTGCCTTTTTTCCTGGTGAAACTTACTTTGTATTTGAGCCAGACTTTCACCATTTTGTGGTCTGCTCCCATTATACTTAGGCTGCTTGAGTGTCTTTATAAGCATAGACTGTGTCTCTCCCTTTTACCTGATTAACCAATGTGCATAAAGACAAAGAGGAGTTTGAAAAATGGTGAAACTCTCCTAGAACATTCTGCGCAGGGCTAGGGCTTGCTTTTATTCCCTGCTGTGTTTCCAGTGCCTAACAGTACCCAGCTGAGGAGAGTTTCAATCCATACCTGTTCAGTGGGAAAATGAAGGAACTATGTGTTTTTCAATAATTTATAGTATTGGCTTATTCATTTTTTAATACACTTATTTTTAACCAAACTTTCCTTTAATGTATAGCTAGCTATAGAGACAATTTTCTTTCATAATCATCATTGGATAGGATCAAGGAGAAATTCTTCCAGAGCTATGAGCTTGTAACTAAACAGGTAAAGGCAATTTTTGAAGAAAAAAAAAAAAAGAGAAGTCTCCTCCTTTACAATGACCTTTGGCTCTTTGAGATCATTTTTGGCCCCAATAACTTAGATGCCTTGCTATCTATGGGATTCAAGTTATTTAAAAATGTAATTTCTGATCTCTTAACCACAACTCAAATTTGCAACCCTCCAAATGACTGTCAAACACAAAACCTGTACGTCAGATGACTACATTATGATAATGTTGCATAATGACAACCATGCATCTTACAGCAGATACCAGAAATCATCTACTCGCTCATGAATCTTGAGGTTGGCTGTGACTTAGCTGATCAAGCTGGGTTTGGCTGGGCCAGCCTGCTTCTAGTCCTGGGTCCAGTTGGGGGTAGATTTTCACTGGAGATTGGGCCCAGGTCTACTCTGTGCCTGTTAGTTCTGAGAAGGGGACAGCAGCTGTCTAAGGCAGAGGCACAAGTCAGCAAGTGGAAACAGCAAGACCTCTTAAAACCTGGGTTCAGAATTGGCACACCATCCCTCCTGTTTCCATTTATTGGCTAAAGCAAGTCACATGGCCAAAGTTAACAGAGGGGAATATGTTCTACCTCTTAGGGGAAAAAAAATATAAATTCACATGACAAAGATCTGATACAGGACTTCCAGCCAAGATGGAGGCATAGGTAGACACACTGTGCCTCCTAACACAACCAAAAGAAGGAAAACAACAAATTTAAAAACAAGAAAAAACAACTACAACTGACAGAAAATTGAACTGTATGGAAGTCTGATAACCAAGGAGTTAAAGAAGAAACATCCATCCAGACCAGCAGGAGGGGAGGAGATGGGCAGCCGGGTGGAGAGGACTCATGGTAAGGCAGTGGCTGGTGGACTGGGCTCGGCGGTGGCTTGCAGACTGGGCAGTCCCACATTTGAGTGCAGATAAACTGGGAGGAACACCAAGGGAGTGAGATAAACCTCATAATCCAGGGTTCCAGAACAGGAATAAAGCCTCAAAGCCTCGGACTGAAAACTCCTGTGGGAGTTAAGGGGGCAGTGGGAGAAACTCCCAGCCTCACAGGAGAGTTCATTGGAGAGACCCAGTATCCTAGAATGTACACAAACCCACCCATCCGGGAATAGCACCAGAAGGGCCCAATTTGATTGTGGGTAGCAGGGGAAGTGACTGAAAACTGACAGAGAGAGGAGCAAGTGGAACTGTTCCCTCTCAAACCCCTCCCCCACATACAGCTTCACAATGCAGCCACATGGGTTACCCTGACCTGGTGAACTAAGAGAAAGAAAATAATTCACAAAGGCATATTCTGAACCTTAAAATAGTCTAAATAAATTAAAACAATTGAAATACAAAGTATATTCCTTCACCACAATGGAATTAAACTAAAAATAAATATCAGAACTTTTAAAACCTCAAAAATAAAAGACCTGGATACAGAGAGGGCTGAGGAATTGGGGCTAGTAATGCAACCTTCCAAATCTAGCTGTGGAAAACTAGACACAGACAACTCAACTACTCCAACGGAGACAATGGCATGCTGACAAGCTAGCATTTCAACGCTCAGATATACTCAGAGAGCACATGGAGTGAAGACTCAACAAGGACTCTGCTAAAACTCAGTGCTAGATATGAGAAAGAACTACAATACCTGCTCCTTCAGGTGTGCTCCTCTGAGGTATTAGCATGACAGGACTTCCAGCAACAGCTCAGAGGGATGGGGTTCCTAACTTCCCTACTCAGTTATAAATTGTCACTTTGCCTCAAGTTCTTTCCATAGAATCTAATCCTCAGGACATTCATTAAATAGCAAAATCAGTTTTCCGATTATTACTGAAGTAAACCTTGCTCTTTCTTATGAGAGAAGAAAAAAGGAATATGTTCTACCTGAGCATGTGACTCCTCCATGCAAAGATAATTAGTGTTAGATGTTATTTTGATTCCATTGCTCACCAAGCAGCTGGAGGTGAGCACAAGTGACTTGCTCAAAAGCAAACAGAAAGGTTTCCTCAAGCTGCTGGCCCTGGAAACCAGGCATGCTACTCATCTAACTGTGGCAAGGCAGTTTCCACCAAACACTGACACACTGGATCAAAGGCTTGGTGAGGCTATGTTCCTTTCAGACACCCAAGTCTCATGGACATTTCTGACCACATTGTGGTCTATAAAAGGCAGTCCTGCCATGGGAGGGCTACTGTCCATTACTGGTAATAACAGGAAGTGTCAGGACCAGAAGAGAGAGAAGAAATCAGGGACTTCCCTGTATAGCTGATCTGTTTCTGAATGACTCAGACTCGGGTATGTTTCCCTTCAAGAAAGCCTTCCCTAGAAGGCTCAGAGTTTGTTCTCTTTCATAAACACCTAAGTGATCTTATTTACTGAGAAGATGACTTAAGGAAGCTGGGCTCAGGGAAGCAAAGTTTATGCCAAGATGATGCTCTAAGTTATTAGCAACATGATGAAAATCGAAAACAGAAAACATAGACACAGAAGTCTATCTGTGGACTGGTCTAGAAGTGGTAAGAGAAAAAAAAAAACATTTAATGTGTTTATGTTGTCAATCCAATGTAGTGGAAAACTTCTCATTCTATAAAAATGCAATATTGAAGACTGATAAATGTTTAAAAATCTACTCACAAAAAGTCTTAAAATACAAAACAGTTACCTAGACTCACAGTATTTCTGTTTGTACCTAATGTTTCCCAAAGACTGATACTCTTCCCTTTAATCACAATTTTTTTTCTTTTGAATCAACTCCAGATTTTCTGCCTTCCTTAACAAGCTAGACTATCAACTCTTCAAGGGCAGGTATCTTCTTGTCACCTCTTGCATAGGAACATCTCAGGCGCCCTACATGAGTCTGGCACTGGAGGGTGCTCACTCAGTGCCTTAGAATGAATGAGGCAAGGTGACACAACCAAAGAGAAAATACCCTGTGTGCGGATTGGTGTCCCTAATGAGGGAGAGACTTGGCTTTCTCACCAAGTTGAGGAATGGAAGTGGAGGAAGTGTAAGTCACTTTGACATAGATGTTTATTGTTTAGTAAAAAAGCATTTGCATGACTCAATGATGCAAAATTTCCTGTCTTCAGGGTCCTGCTGACTACATTTTTCTGGTTTCTTTTTGTATTATGCCACTTCCTTCTGTGTTTCCAGAAACTTGCCAATAGAGCTTTAGACTTGATTAGATTCAGATTCAGTTCTTCTGACAAGAATTCTTCAAGGGCAGTGCTGTATTTATCAGCTGCATCCCATGAAGAAGTTGCCCCACTTTTGGTGATGTTAGTATGGATCAGCCTGCTCCACCTAATATGAAGTCAGTCATTAATTCTTCATCTAAGTGTTTCAGATCTATTGGAGATTGTTGTCTGCATCTATTATTTCATAGTGGACAATGCTTCTCTTCTATCTAGGGCCATAATCCCCAATTCCATCAAATTCTCCCAAGTTTATGGCTTCCTGAGGGTGGAGTTGGGGAGGAACAAAAACAACAGAGGACAGCTAAACTGCAGGAGGCCTTTATGACCAATGATGCTCTTTTTCAATGGTCAGTCACTCTATGTTACACAGAGGGATTTCTCATAATCCAGTTGCTTTTGTAAATATTGCCACAGCCAGTGCTATATGATATCTTTTATTCCACATGGTGCAAGTGTTGTTGCCAAAGTAGCCATCTCACATTGGACCCTAACTGTATTAAAACACAGAAGCGAGGACTTCTAGTCAAGATGGCAGCATAAGTAAACATGGCTTGCCTTTTTATATAACCAAATAAAATTAAAACTAAACTATAGAACAACCATTATTCAGAACCATCAGAAACTGAGCGGAATGGAAGTCCTATAACTACAGAATTAAAGAAGAAACAAACTACAGAATTAAAGAAGAAACCACATCAAGACTGGTAGGAGGGTCAAAGATGCAGAACATGCTGGTCCCACACCCATGTATAGCAGATAAAAATCAGGAGGGCTATCTCAGGAGAAAGGGCTCCCAGCCCCACACTAAGATCCTCAGCCTAGGGTTCCAGTGCCAGGAAGATAAGTTCCCACAACTTCTGGCTGTAAAAACCAGCAGGGATTGAGGCTATTGAAGAAAGAAACTTCTGGAGTCCCAGGCAGGTCCTCTTAAAGGGCCCACACACAGACTTACTTGGACTCATTCCCCATGAGCTCCAGTTTGGGGAAAACAGATTGAAAGGCAGCAGAAACGTATGGAGAGGAAGTGAATTGTTCAGCATCAGGGCAAGAGCTGGGGTAGGGAGTAGATTTCTCCCAGACAGCAATGCTGGCAGAAGCCATTGTTCCTTTTCTGAGCCCTCCCCACCACAGAGCCACACAGCTGGCAGGTGGGTGCCATTTCTGAATCTCCATCAACCTGGCCCACACTGTTTGTCCCACCCTAGTGATTCTCTGAGACCCTCTCCCACCCAACTTTCAGCCCCTCCCAAACTCTTTCCAGTGGCTTTTTCATACAAATGGCTTGTCTTGGCCCATACTTCAGATTTTCCTGAATTCTCTCAAATAAACAGCATCTGGTTTCAGTGAGACCCATACCTCTTGATATGTTGCCCCAGCATGGTACTAGCAACAGGTGACCTTGGTTCACAGCTTGGCTTCACTTGGGCATTTCCAAGCCCAGCACAAGTAGCAGCCATCTTCAGATACCTTTGTAGCTTATGCTGCATGATCCCAGATAGAACACAGGCGATGGCTAACCTTGGATGTGCCAACAGCAATCAAGGCTCAACTACAACAGGAGGGTGTACACAGTCCACATAGTCACATCTTGATTACCCAGCTTGGATAAGAAGGCAGGCTGTGCCATTGGACTCTACAAGACACCTACTGCATTTGGCCACTCTACTAAGCCTGGGAGTCATAGAGGCTCTACTTAATACATAGAAACAAACACAAGGGGCTGCTAAAATGAGGAGACAAAGAAACATGGCATAAATGAAAGACTAGAACAAAACCCAGAAAGTGAACTAAATAAAATAAAGACAAGCAATATACTAGATACAGAGTTCAAAACACTGGTTATAAGGACACTCAAGGAACTTAGTGAGGACCTCAACAGCATAAAAAATCCAGTCAGAAACAAAGGATACACTAATTAAAATAAAGAACAATTTATAGGGAATCTACAGTAGAGTGGATGAAGCCAAGAATCAAATCAGCAATGTGGAATATAAGGAAGAAGAAAAAAAAAACAAATGAACAAGAAACTCAATCAGAATAGCAAGAAGAAAAAATAATAAAAAGCAATGTGGATAGTGTAGGAAGCCTGTGGGATAACTTCAAGTACACCAACATTACAACATTACGTGATGGAAGAAGAGAGAGAGCAAGAAATTGGAAACCTATTTGAAAAAATAGTGACAGGAAACTTCCCTAACTTGGTGAAGGAAATAGACATACAAATCCAAGAAACACAGAGAGTCCCAAACAAGATGAACCCAAAGAGGCCCACACCAAGAACCATCATCATTAAAATGCCAAAGGTTAAAGACAAAGAGAGGATCTTAAAAACTGGAAGAGAAAAATGGTTAATTGTCTACAAGGGAGCTCCCATTAGGCTGTCAGCTGATTTCTCAAAAGAAACTTTGAAGGGATTGGCAAGAAATATTTGAAGTGATGAAAAGTGAAGACCTACAACCAAGAGTACTCTAGCCAGCAAAGCTATCTTTTAGAATCAAAGGACAGATAAAGAGCTTCCCAGACAAGAAAAAGCTAAAGGAGTTCATCACGACCAAACCAGTGTTATATGAAATATTAGAGTGTCTTATTGAAGAAGAAGAAGAAGAAGAAGAAGAAGAAGAAGAAATATGAATAATAAAATGGTAATAAATACATAGCTATAAACGGTTGAATCTAGAAAACAAAATAAAAAAGCAGAACAGAAATAGAACCATACAGAGGATGTTCTGATATGTTGCCAGATGGAGGAGTTGAGGGGATGGGTGAAAAAGATGAAGGGATTACGAAGTACAAATTGGTAGTTACAGAACAGTTATGCGGATGGAAAGTACAGCATGGAGAATGGAGTAGCCAAAGAAATTATATGCATGATCCATGGACATAGACAATGGTATGAGGATTGCCTGAGGTCATGGAGGGGGCTGGATAAAGTGGGGTAAAAGGGGAAAAACTGGGACACTATAATAGCAAAAATAATAAACTATAATTAAAAAAGACAAAGAAGCCAGTGTAATGGGAAAATGATAGAAGGGTAGCTGGTTTATTATTCATTGTTCTTGATCTGGACTCAGATGTCCAGGTTTCACACCTCCTTATCAAGTCTGCTGTGTGATATCACTTGATGACTTTATTTGTTTCCCTGGTCCATGCTCCCAAGCTGGATTTTCTCAGTAGAAAGGCAATTCTGGACACATTTCCTCACTATAAAATCCAGAGTTTATTGTTGTCTTTGCTATAGCGCATGGTACCAAATGAAAATTGTGAACTTTATTGTTTCTTGCTCTTTTCATCTGTCTTATCAGTGTGGAATGTGTATTAGGTTGGATTAGGTGATGATCTGGTAAAAATTGAGTCCCTAAACCTCAATGGTCAACACAAGGAAAGTTTGCTTTTTACTCAAAGTGCATATCTGAGGTGGGCTGGTGGGGAGCCCTCACCCACACAGTCACTCACGTTCTCAGTAATGCATCTAAGAGCTCGGTCTCCATGGCAGAGAGAGTTCTGGAGGTGCATGAACCAGAAGCAAATTCTTTGGAGAAGAGCACCCTGTCACTTCTGTTTGCAGTCCATTGTTCAAAAGTCAAAAACCAGTGGGTATTCCCTAACCTTTTAATCCTTCCAGTTGCTTGCCATGGAGGAGAACTGGATATGGATGGGTACTAGAAACCTCCACCAGTAAATGTTAGAAATGTGTAGGACAAGACCTGGAGTCATTTGAGATTTGTACATTGAAGTTTGTGATATGTAATAGTTTCAAGGATTTAGCACATTCTTTTATATATTTGTTTGAAGAAGTTTTGCTGAACTGTGCCACCTGCCAGACACTTGTTCCAGATGTGAGACAGCGCAACAAAGAAATAAGACAATTCCCATCCTGGCAGGTGTCGCTTAGTGGATTGAGTGTTGGCCTGAGAACCAAAATGTCATCAGCTTGATTCTCAGTAAGGGCACATGCCTGAGTTGTGGGCCAGAGCCCTAATTGGGGTTGAGTGAGAGTCAAACAATTGATGTTTCTCTTCCTCTCTTTCTCCCTCCCTTTCAGTCTCTAAAAGTAAATAAAATTTTTTTTAAAGAAATTAAGACAACTCCCTACCCTCATGGTATTTCCCTCCTCAGTAAGTGACTAAACAGATGAATATAGAATACAATGTATCATTTCAGGCTTGATAAAAAGTAAAGGGGAGGTGGAGACTATTTCACATAGGTTGTCAGATGAGGCTTGTCTTAAGGGTTGATCTTTAAAAAGGGAACAGTATGGTGGCCACATGTGGTGGGAGACTGAAGAAAAGCATGCACATGGCCAGATGTGGGAGTGGAGTGAACAGGTTCAGGAACTGCAGGTCGGACACTATGTGGGAGCACAATGAAGGAGGGAGGAGTCGTAACCATGAGGTCAGAGGAAGTGTCCAGGGACAGGGTCCTGGCATGGGGTTTGGCTTTCAAGCCCAGAGTGAATTTTGGATTTTAAGTGTGACAAGCCAAGGGAAGATTTTGAGCTGGGAAGATACCTTATTTAATTTATATTTCCAAAAGATCCCTCTGAATTACGGAGAGGAAACACATTGTAAGTGGGGAGGGGGAAAGATTTGGTAGGATAGTCTTGTGTGAGTCCAGGAGAGAGACAACTATGGGCTGAGACAATGGGAGAAGTGGTTGCATTCAAGATGTGTTTGAAGGTAGCATCTGACAGGCTATGCCTCTCCAGAGGTCATTGGTAACTCCTGAGTTCAGTCTTTCTGTACCAGCATCTTTAGGTACTGGAGAGTCTGTGAGATGTGACAGAAAGCACAGAAATCCTTGAATTAGGCAGATGGTGTGTGCACTTCAGCCCCACCCACTGTGGGCTCTGTTATCCTGGGTAAATTGCTTCAACTCAAGAACCTGTGATGTTGGGAAGCACCCTGTCTGGTATCAGAAGCTGTAACCCCGCCAAGGGTAAGGCTGAGGGAACGACCTTGGAACCGTAAGCTACCAAGGAGAAAAGCTTATCTCCCTGGTAGAAGCACTGCTTCTGCTCCTTTTACTTCACCCTGCCTGGCCCCCAATGCTTGGTCAGTTAACCTATGATGGGTAAGATTCCCCAAGGGGAGAATGACCTAAGACATGCACAATCATGTGGGAGGCCCCCAAGGAAGGACTTTGGGGGCTACAGCAAAAGGGGGTGATGGACTCTCGCCCCTCGGCTGTGACATAGTCTGAGTCCTCATTGTCTTTGAGAAAATCTCCTAATCTCTTGGCTTCCTTACTTCCCTTGCTCCACCTAAGTCTGAAACAATGACAGAGGGTGGTGCAGCCCTGTGCTGAAAAGGGCGGGTTCCCTGGGTGATCAGGCCTAAGAAGGAATATGTAAAATCCTGTGTAACCTGCTTTGTTTAGAATGCTCTCAATTGAATGAGAAGGGTCCAAGGAAGAAGTAAGTTTGTTCCTTAAAGTTTTTACAGCTCTTTTGCTATCTGACCCTGACTCAAAATAGCCCCTCAGAGTTCCTTGTTATTTGATCCTTACTTCTGGGCAATGAGTAATGAGCTTTATCCAACTTCCTAGGTAAACCAACCCAATAAAAGCCATTGAGGAAAAGGCTTTTGGTCCTTCTCCTTCAAGAGATTGGCCACCTTTCCCACCCAAGTAGATCATGTCTTGGTAGATTTATTCTCATCCGTGGCAGACGGGGGGCTTGGCAGACAAACTCCCCCACACTGTGACATGGAGGTATGATGCTAAACCTACAGTCTTGTACTGGGGGTTAGAAGTGGAATATGAAAGTGCTCCCATGTTGCTTATTTACTTTGGAATATTCCATGATCATAGTTTAATCCACTCCTGATGAGTGTTTAAGTAGCATTCTTGAAAGACCCTAATCAAGAATCCATGCTCCAGCAGTTACAACCAGGTAATGCTTCCATGCTCACTTTCCAACATGTGTACATTAGAGCTTTTTAAAAATCAGCTGAAGAGATGTTAAAAATAGAAAAAAAAATTCCCTGGTGAAATTGGTGGTGGCTAGAAACATAAGAACATGGTGCCACCCACAGCCTAGTGCTCTGGAATGGTGCCCTGGACTCCTGTTGTTTTGGCTTCTGCCATTGAATAGAGGATTCTGTTGCCTGATCTAATTTGCAGGTGAGATGGTCTTTCCCTTGAAATATCACCACATCTGACTTCAGGAAACCTTTCATTCAGGGGACTTGTGAGAGGCCCCAAAGGACAGGAAACCTGGATTTCCCTGAACTTACATGAAGAGTTCATGTGACTCCTCTGGGCATGTGTACTAATAAAGACATCTCAGAAGCCAGCATTCTGCATGCCGTCATTGCCACCTTACACCCAGGGAAAGGACAGGATAAGGAATGCTTATAAGCTCCCCTCTACCTCTACTCAACAGAGGCTGCTGTCACCTAAAAACACCAACAATAATAAAAACACACACTGACCTTGTGAATGGTCAAATTGGTTGGGTCAATTCTTCACAAGAGGCACACAGAAGGCACTCAATAATAGTAGTTGTTTTTATTTTATAGGCAAGGAACCTGAGGTTCAGAGAGTTAAATAATTTTTTAAACTTACCAATCAGTGAGTGGCAGAACTGGAAAAAATACCGAACTCAGCTTATTTCACCTTACCACACTGCCTCAATGGAGACATTAATGCCACACTAACCCATTAAGTTACTCCTATACTGCAGCTAATTGAGAGCCACCAGTAGTTGAGTGAGAAGTAACAGCAGATGTAATAACCTACAAAAACTCATCTGGCAGCACAGTGCAGGACAGATTTCTATGAACTGAAGCTAAAGGTGAGTAGACCAGATAACATCCTATTTAAGTAGGAAACTGGACTTAGATTAGGGTGACAGCAAAGGACAAACAAAAAGACTGTGAGAGAGCTTGCAAAACAAGAAGCAACAGGACTTGGTGACTGGCCATGGAATAAGGAGAAGTATAAGATGATGTCGAGCTTCTTTCTGGTCACTGGGTAATAATAGCAATATTGGGAAAGGGGACACTTGCTCCCAGGGTCTGAGAATCATAAAACTGGGAAAGTACTTCTTAGCTAAACTTCTCAATTAGTTGGGTTACCCGAGCTTGCAGACTTCTAGACAGGTCTTATTCATAAGGGTAACTGACTTAAAAGGGAAAGGAGAGGATGAGATAATGGAAAGATGAGGCGGGAGTTGTAAGTACAATAAAAAGGTGTGTGTGTGTTTTGGGTAGAGTGTGTGTCTGTGTCTATGTGTTTATGTGAGTTTGTGTGTATGCTGGGTACAATGTCTGAACAGAAGACTTACTTCAAGGGGCAGGTGTGTGACTGCATCTGGAAGTGACCATCACCCACCATCTCTGTTCAGTTCTCTGGTAGCTGAGCTTCCATGAAAGGTACCCTCCAGGTGGGCACCTCTATTCTGAATATTCTATCTTCCAGTCTACAAGAAAAACAAAAATCCAGACATCTGCCTGTTGTCATAGGGATTTGCTGTTGACCCTGTCAATCCCTGATTTCAGACACACTAGGATAATGGGTTAGGTTTCTCTACCCTGACTTTCTGATGGCCTCTGAGGCCTGCAGCAGGTAGAGTAAGGCATCCAACCTGGTGGTGGATGATGTGGGCTATTTCAGACCAGAAATCAGCTGTGAAATTATCAGCAAGGGTCCTTGACACCAGTTAGAGTAGCTGTAGATGTCATTTTGAAAATTTTGACAAATGAGAATTACATCTTGAAGAGCTTAGTTTTGTATTAGTGGGGAAGGGAGAAATTTTTCTTTTTTTAAAATACAAGGAACTCTTTGGTTGAGAGGAACAGATGTGTTACTAAGAGTTACACTTCACCCATTTAGCTGTCATTTCCTGAACACTTTTAAAGTTTCTGCTTTTAGGTCAGAGAGATGCAAGATGTTGATCCCAGGAGTAAACTTTGACTCGTGCTAGATTCACTGTAAGTGTATTCCAATAACTAAGGAAGCCAGGGGCATCTAAAATATCACATGTGCATCACTAACTACTTAAGCAACTTTCTAACTGTCCTATTGTTATTGAGCAGCTTTCCAGCATTTTACATTTCTAATGCGGCCTTATTTTAAATAAAATATTATTTTTAAGGTATTCTGTGCTTTTTTGTAGTCTTAAAAAGATCTTTATTCTCTCAGATAGACTTTGGTCGAATTTTTTTTCCCCTCACAGCTGATTTCATTTCTCTGAAGTCACCTGAGAAAACCTGCCTTTCTGGGAAAGCACCCGTTCAGAGCACAGCTCTGCGGTTGGCAGTTTAGTCACAGGATGAAGATGCACATCCCTTTCTGCAGCAGCATTTTTGCCAGCTCAACAAAGCCCAGGCCTGGTCAGGAGCAGCAGACCCCCACTCCTGTGTCTCCTGTTAAGGAGCCCTGTGCCTCAGGACGTCTCCTTCACACCTGTCCTACGAAGGCTGGTGATGAGCCAGGCAGTCCCCTGAAGTCTGTTTTAGCTGTGAAACTTCCAAAATGCCCAATTAGCACTCACTAAAGTTCTCTGAGTTTATCATACCACCTCCCACCCCTACATCTCTGATTTTTGTAATGAAAGGTCAGCTTCCAGCAGAGGGCCCAGGGAGGAGAGAAGCAAGGCCTGACAGGAAGTTCCATGTGGAGTATTGATGACTTTGTACATTTTTGGAAATTATCCTGGGGTCCCTAATTTTTCCTTATGGATCAGTCATTCCTAAATTTATCTACAATTGTTCCCTGAGCTCCTCCATCCAGCCATTCCATGTTATAGATGGTGGGACCTACAGGCACAGATGCTGCCACTTGTTCTTCTTTTGCCTCTTGCCAGTCTCAGCAGCTGGGCTGAAACCCAGGGTTACCAACCACAGCCACTGTTCTTCCTACAGTGCACCACCTTTATGACTGTCTCTCCATCTCAGGGGACAGAGAGGACTTGAATTGTTCTACCAGCTTCATAAAGTGCTGCTAACTGTGGGTTGCCAAGATGCCTCACTCAAGGCTCAAGAACTGCTTGGTTTAGAATTCCCAGATTGGACAGGCAGATATGAGTCCCCAGCACCTCCCATCCTGGAGTGTAATCTTTACAGGGAGGGTCTGGGGCTCCCAACATTCTTCCTGAGTCCCTGGCATTTTGCCTGGCCTGTGGCAGTCATTCAACAGGTGCTCTAGAATAATAAATGAATGAATTTCTGTCACTCTTGTGTTACTTCTCTTCCTCAGGCATCTTTTCTAATCTCCTTAGCATGTCTCCAGATCCAAGGAATAGGTAATGGCTTTGTTGCCACCAGGTAAACCTGTCTATCCTTTCTGCTCTTGTCTGTGCCACCTCCATCTTCCATGTGAAGACAGGGCACCTCTGGCAGCTATAGGATGGGTGCATCGGAGCTCCTCAGGCTTAAGCTAGTCAAAGGTAATGCCTCAGGCTTCCTAATTTCCCTGTAAACAAATCAGTGTGTGGAACATACTTTCTTGTTCTTTTGCTGCTTTTTAAACCTTGCCCACTTGACCCTGGCTGCAGCGAATCTAGTCATCTGTAGTTGTCTTGTACTGACTGCTCTGGGTATTTGCATTATTAGTCCTGCAAAATCCACAGCCTTGTTTCTGTAGTTTTTTTTTTTTAGGAGTTCATGACCTTGGCATTGCTTTTAAGTGACATTCCCAGAAGCTTCAGTGATCAGAAGCATTTTAGTGCACACGTTCTCTTTGGAGACATCAGCCATGCATTGGTCCGTGGGAACACAGACCCCGCCCCCCCCGCCCCAACTCTGGCAGGCACAGTGCCAGCCCAAAGGGCAGCAGGAAGGAGGGCAGCAGAACAGATGCTGGTCAGTGAGGCCATGTGGGCCTTTTCTTTTTTCTCTTTCAGAAGGGAAAAATCCAAGAACCCCATTCTTTGGCCCCATGCTCTTCAAGAATGTAAACTAATGGGACAGAAGGGAGAGTGACTCTTTGGGATAAAGTCTACCCAATGTATCGGTCCAGCCCTTTGCTTTGGGGAAAGTCACAGGGTTTTTTTCTTGCCTGTGGTTTAGCAGACAGCTATGTCTCTTAGTCTCTGGTCTCCTCTTTGCGCAAGAAGTCTCTCCCCAGAGACAAGAACCACTGCATTTCCTTGAGGTGAGATCAAGAATGGACCCCTGAAAAACTGCACAGCCCAAGTTTTGTCTTAAGCTCATCCTGGGGTTTCAGGCCTCAACCTGGTGAAGCACAATGTCAATGCTTGCTAAAGGGAGGCCAGCATTCCCAAACCCCATGCTTTCAGCAGAAGGAAAATCATGAAATACTAAATATTGTGTTATTAAAAAAACCTGTCTCCCCACAGAAACAACTGCCTTTCATATTGAAAGTCTGAGATTTGATGAGAAGACAAAACAGTTGAGGGAGGGTGTCTCAGCTCCTACCTTCTCCTTGCTTGCCTCTTACACCAACCTGATCCTTGGCTCCCTCCCCCAGGTCACCCAAAGTAGTTATTCGTGCCCACACAAGCCCAGAGTACCCCCTTCCTGGAGTTCTGGTCATGATTGGATTCATCTATGATCAATTCCACTAATGCCTTTTTTTCCGGCATTAATTTTAGACTTTACACACAACAAACTTTTAAAAAATATATATATATATTTTATTGATTATGCTATTACAGTTGTCCCATTTCCCCCCTTCATTCCCCTCCACCCTGTACACCCCCTCCCACCAACATCCCCCCTTTAGTTCATGTTCATGTGTCATAAGTTCTTGACCTTCTACATTTCCCATACTATTCTTATCTTCCCCCTGTCTATTTTCTACCTACCATCTCTGCTACTTATTCTCTATACCTTTTCCCCCTCTCTCCTCCTCCCACTCCCCTGTTGCTAACCCTCCATGTGATCTCCATTTCTGTGGTTCTGTTTCTGTTCTAGCTGTTTGCTTACTTTC
>PVIA01008277.1:0-73507 GCA_004024845.1 Tonatia bakeri
CTCCTTTGTAGGTAACTGCCTCCTTTTCTCTTGCTGTTTCTAGGATTCTCTCTTTATTTTTAATCTTGGGTAATGTAATTATGATATGCCTTGGTGTGTTCCTCCTTGGGTCCAAGTTCTTTGGGACTCTCTGAGCTTCCTGGACTTCCTGGAAGCCTATTTCCTTTGCCAGATTGGGGAAGTTCTCTTTTATTATTTGTTCAAAAAACTGTTCCACTTGTTGTTCTTCCTCTTCTCCTACTGGTACCCTTATAATTCGGATGTTGGAGCATTTAAAGATGTCCTGGAGGTTCCTAAGCCTCTCCTCATTTTTTTGAATTCTTATTTCTTCATTCTTTTCTGATTGGGTGTTTCTTTCTTTCTTCTGGTCCACACCATTGATTTGAGTCCCAGTTTCTTTCCCATCACTATTGGTTTCCTGTACATTTTTCTTTATTTCACTTAGCATAGCATTCATTTTTTCATCTAATTTTCGACCAAATTCAGTCAATTCTGTGAGCATCCTGATTACCAGTGTTTTGAACTGTGCATCTGATAGGTTGGTTATCTCTTCATGGCTTAGTTGTATTTTTTCTGTAGCTCTGATCTGTTGTTTCATTTGGGCCACTTTTTTTTGTCTTGATGTGTCTGTTACATATGAGGGGTGGAGCCTTATGTGTTCACCTGGGCGGAGCAACCCATGTCACCTGGTTGTGACACTATATGTGAGGGAGGGGTCTGAGAGGGAACAATGGCACTTGCTCTGCTCTCTGCCAGTTTTCAGTTCCTTCCCCTGCTTCCCCCAAGCAAACTGGGCCCTTCTGATGCTGATTCCCATGTGGGTGGGCTTGTGTATGTTCTAGGACCCTGTGGGTCTCTCCAATGAACTCTCCTGTGAGGCTGGGAGTTCCTTCTGACACTACAACCCCCACAGGTGTTTTCAATCAGTGGTTTGAGGCTTTATTTCCCCGCGCCCAGTTACCGAGTTTCCCGCTACCCAGTTTCGCTTGGTTTGTCTGCGTGCAAATGTGGGACTGTCCAGTCTGCCAGCCGCCTTGTGCACCCTGCCCCTCCACAACCTGCCACCTCGCTGGGTCTGCCAGCTGCCACCTTGCTGTGAGTCCTCTCCATCTGGACTGCCTGACTCCGCCCCTCCTACCGGTCTGGATGAATATTTCATCTTTAACTTCTTGGTGTTTGGATTTCCATACAGTTTGATTTTCTGTCACTTCTGGTTGTTTTTTGTTTCTAAATGGTTGTTGTCCTTATTTTGGTTGTGTGAGGAGGCAGCGTGTCTACCTACTCCTCCATCTTGGCTAGAAGTTGTATCAACACATTTTTTAAAAATCCAGTCATCTGTTGATAGACACTTAGATTGTTTCCATATCTTGGCTGTTGTAAATCATGCTGCAATGCCCATTAACATGGGATACATATATATTTTTTTAATTTAGTGTTTTCATTTTCTTCAGATATAGACCCAGAAGTGGAGTTGCTCAGTCATAAAGCAGTCCTATTTTTAATTTTTTGAGGAACCTTCAGACTGTTTTCCACAGTGACTACACCAATTTATTGTATTTTCCCACCAACTGTGCCGACAGGTTTCCTTTTTGCCACATTCTGGCCAACACTCATTTCTTGTCTTTTTGGTAACAGCCATTCCAACAGGTGTGAGGTGACAGCTCATGTGGTTTTGATCTGAGTTTTGTTGATTATTAGTGATGTTGAACCTCTTTTCATGCACCTGTTGGCCATCCGTATGTCCTCTTTGGAAAAAATGTCTATTCAAAACTTCTGCTCATTTTTAAAAATCAGGTTGTTTATTTTTTGCTATTGAGTTGTATGAGTTCTTTATATGTTTTGGATATTAACCCTTTACCAAATATATAATTTACAAATATTTTCTCCCATTTGGTAGGTTGCCTTTCATTTCATTGATAATTTCCTTTGCTGTGTAGAAGCTTTTTAGTTTGATGTGGTCCCACTTGTTTATTTTTGCTCGATTGCCTTTGCTTTTGGAGTCAGATCCTAAAAATCTTTGCAAGACTAATGTCAAGGAGCTTCTCATCCCTGTTTTCTTTTATGAGTTTTATGGTTTTGTGTCTTACATTCAAGACTTTAATCCATTTTTTGAGTTGATTTTTGTGTATGGTTTAAGACAGTAGTACACTTTCGTTCTTTTACATGTGGCTGTTTATTTTCCCAGCAACATTCATTGAAGAGACTGCCCTTTCTCCATTGTATATTCTTGGCTCTTTTGTCCTAAATTAATTTACCATGTATATGCTAGTCTGTTTCTCAGCTCTCTATTCCCATTTATCTATGTGTTTGTTTTTATGCTGGTACTGTACTGCTTTGATTTCTACAGCTTTGTAATACAGTTTGAAATCAGGGAAATTGTGCGTCAGTCGTTGTCCTTTCTCCAGATTGGTTTGTTTGGCTATTTGTGGTATTTTGTCCTTCCACTGAAATTTTAGGATTGTTTATTCTATTTCTGTGAAAAAGGGCATGGGAATTTTGATTGTGGTTGCATTGAATCTATAAATTACTTTGGATAAGGTTTCACAGTAGGAAAAAACACAGAAGTGCTGGAAATTCAATGATCAAAGGCCCTTTATTTAATATATGATTTACAAATTTTAGTTAAGAACTGTTAATATCATCATTAGCAGCAGGGATAGGCTTAAAAGAAGCACATGAAAAGAGTATTACATCATTGGGCACCTTTGTGAGATCAGGTTAATGGATCCCAAAAAACGGTATAAATATTATCAATGTTTAGAATTTTGACTTTTAATAAAATGCTTGAGAGTAAAGTCACCTGGGCTGTCTATTACATGTTAGTACCCATGACCTTTGGATCATCAGAAACAAATAGATAAACAAGGAAAGCATCTCCTGAATTTCACTATTAGGGCATAGAAATCAAAACAGCATGAGACAATTCATACTTAAATTGGAAGTTTTTTGGTGTGACTCCATGAATTTATGAATTAGGATGAGTTGTGGAAGGAAAGGAAAAGGCATCTTAAAATATGTGTCTGGGATGGTTTCAAAGAATTGCATAAATGCCTGCTTGGGAAACACTTTGGAGTATTGTGGCCTGTATGTAGAAAGGTGTCTTAAATATTCAGAAAGCTCGAAAAGTCGATAATAACAGCTTTTCCCATTTAGGTGAGGCTGGTAATTTCTATTCACTAAAATAGTATGTAATCATAGACTAAAATATCAGAATGTATAGGAATAGCATTACAACAAATAATCTCTTTTTAAGGTTTATTTTTTTTCTGATTCTATTAAGGTAATACTCAAGTTTTATTTCTTTTTATTATTTTTCATTTTTAGAAGGAAGAGGAAGAAATATTTTTATTTTTAGAGTGAGGGAAAGGGAGGGAGAAAGAGAAGCATCAATGTGAGAGGAAAAAGAATCCCACAACTGAGGCATGTGCCCTGACCAGGAATCAAACTGGCAACCTTTCACTTTTCAGGACAATGTTCAACCAACTGAGCCATGGTGGTCAGGGCCAGTACTCAAGTTTTAAAGGGCAAGGCATATGGTGGACATTTGCTATTATTTTAGCCGCTCAGCGTCTGAAACATCTTCCTATTTTAGAATTCCCTACTTTTGTAGCTAGGTGGTAGGGGATGAAAATCCCAGATGCTTGCTTTCCCATGCTGCTGCTGCTGCTTCTTTCTCCGACCTTTCTTCTCTTTCCTCCTCTTCCTGCCCCTCCCCCTCTCCTTCCCCTACTTCTCCTTCTTCTTCTTTTTTACATATCCAAAGGTGACTGGCAGCAATGGCTAAGTTAGTCATGCAGCTAATTTACCTCCAGGTTTGTTTAGCACATCAGAAATATCTCTTCTCTTGACATACAGATTTCCCATGCTTCTCTGTGGTTAATATACAGACATGTGATCTGAGCATCACAATTTAGATCCACTTGCATCAGATTTTGACTTAGGGGCCAGTTATAAACAATGAAAGAAGCAACAACGTCCCTCAAGTAATAGTAGTAACAACAGAAGCAACAACAACTAAATCTAGAAATAATGTAGCTCTTTCTCTTTGGAAGAGTCAATTATAATGATTGTTGGAAAAAACACTAAAAACTATCAATAGTGCAGGGGAAGGGAGATGCACAGTTGTAAGATCTGATTCCCTGAGGACCATTTAATATTTTTTAAAAACTTATCTGATTAAAAAAGCTAGTAACCAGTGCCACCCCAATAAATTCAATAAAAAGGATAAAGGCAATGATAAAGTACCCTATGAAGGTAGGATGTAACTGAGTTGAGAGAAGATGATTCAGGTTTATGAAAAATGATTAAATTTTAGTAATTAAAACATGAGAGATGATAGGTTCTGAATAAAACAGTGGCAAAAGTAACATCAGCAGTTAAATGTGAATTATACACATGCACATTCTATTCTGGTTCCTTTGTTTGAGTCCCTCTCAGGTAACTGCTTTCCAATCCTCTCCCCACAAAAAAACCCCCGATTTTCCACTAAAAAAAGGTAGTAACTGTTCATTATGCAAAATTTAGAGAATATAGAAAAGGTCAATGTGTGTGTAGTTCCACACATATATGTAAAAATTTATACAATTGGGATCAAACTATGTAGTTTTGTGCCTACCCTTTTAATGCTGTTTTCTATGCCATTCTTTGACAATACTTTTCTAAACAACATCATTTAATTGTTCTGCTATTGAGTATTTTGAGTCTCTAATATTTTGCTGTCATAAAGTTTCCAAGAATATTCTTGTATATAAGTTTTTGACTACATCTTTGCTGATTGCTTCAGGATAAATTCCTGGATAGCATATTACTAAACCAGTGGAATTTGAACCTTTTAAAGGCTCTTCACACAGTTGTAAAATTTTTCTCCAGAGGTGGCTGACCCACTTTTGAATCCCTAATGGGTTTTGACTATAAAGTATTGACATACAACTTTTATAAAACTGGAATGTCAGACACGAAAACACTTTACAAGAATAATGCATATGGTGTCTGTTCTGAGAGTAAACTGCTTGCCGGACACAGAGATACAGTTTAGACACATTCTCACTTGAATCTTCAGTGACACTTTTCACTGGTCTTTTCGACCTTGGCAATAAAATGGGGAAAATGGCCACATAGCTTGCTTAAGGTCACATAACTCATAAAATGTGGACCTGGGAATCAAGCACTGGTTTCCTGATTTCAAAGTTCATTTTCTTTTCCTTATATTATTGCAACTCAATTTAAACACCTCATACTTTTTGCTTTCTGAAATGAATACTTGAGAGAAAAGAGTTAGGGTGAGTTGGTAGTGGAGAAGAAGCAGCAGTTAAAAAGCATACTGTCTTAGTTAGAATAGTCTAGAAATCTACAAAGCACAGTGCTAGCAGGGCATTTTAACCAATGAGTATTTATTGAAAGCCAGGGTGCACCAGGCACAATTCTTGTCCAGGAGGCTAACAGATACAAATGATGTAACCAATTCACTTATTAGCTTATCTGATTAAATAAAATACATTTCATAGAAATGATTATAAAATGCATTGCAGATAGAAACAGAGTATCTTTTATATTACAGATCTTATGGTACCTAAATAATTATTAATAAAAACCAGGCAACCCATATGGTAAACAGAAGTTAGCAAACCACCAGTTATTTCTTTATTTTAGTCAGCAAAAGATAAAAAGCATGCTATCATCATGCTGAAATGGGTTTCAACATTCAATACAGATAACCTTTTTCAAAAGTAACATAGTCCACCTATCATCTTAAAAATATGGTGTTTTTCATCCTGTGTCAAATCACATTGTACCTTTGGGTTTAAAGATTAGTTTTGGTTTGAAAGTAAGTTTATTTAGTGCTTCAGTCCCATGTCTCTTAGATTCTTGATCTGGGGTGGGTGAGAATCAGTACAATTAAGTATTAGTTAGAGGAGCAAAACAAAACATAAGTGGGATGGTGTATCTGCTTTGCCCAATATTCTCGCCAATATTCAATTCAGAAGATACACACGTAATTTAAATGAGAACATAAGAGAAGGGAAAAACTGCTGGTGTTATTTCTTTGAAGCAAGTCTGTGCATTAGAGCTCTTTATTGCCTTTGGAGAGTTATGGCGAATTCTTTAAAGGACCACATCAGGTCTGTTGGCACATGATATATCCCTTAGTTTGAAGGCCAGCGTGTAAGGGAGAGTGGGAAGGACTGAAAAGGCGTGTTGTGGAGTGTGTTTGCTGACACAGTCACCATGGCCACTGAACCGCAGCCATCCACGAGAGTGTCCACCAGGTCTTTCCTGAGACCTCCCGAGATGGGTGTTTTCTTCAGGCAGCAGCACTGAAAACTTCCTCAGAGTCAAGGTCCGCTTTTATTGCACAGGAACCAAAATTATTCTCCCCACCCCCGTTTCCTGAGCTGGAGACCTCCAAGTGCAAACAAGGCTGGGGATGCGGCGCTGCTCGCTCCTCTGGCCAGCAGGGAGCGCTCCACCAGGACACCTCCGGGAGCACCTTCTTCAAAGGGAAGCACGAGGTATCATGTTGGCCCAAGCAATCTGGTCAGTCAGTCGCCATTCTCAAGCAACTTTTGTAAGTTGTTCTGTATCTTGAGAAAATAACAGAGAAGCCCCTGTTACTAAATAGAATGGAGTATATTAAGGGCACATTTGCGACAACCTATATAAAGCTTGAGATTTTTCAAAAAAGCTACACATGGGTTAAATTTGGATCAAGCAAACAAATGCTTTTTAATGGAACAGAAGTCTGTTGGACAATCCACTTTAAAATTTAAAAAAAAGAAAAGGCTGGAAAAGAAAGTGTGGCACAAATATGAAAATGTCAGTGGAGACCAAGAGAAATCAGATGGAAGAAAAAGAATAGTAGCACTGGAGGTACCAGGTGTGACACAAAACATTCAGAAACACCGGGGAGCTGGTCTCACACAGCCCACTGGATGGCATGATTCAGACAAACTCTACGTAGGAATGTTTTACACTCCTATGAGATATCATACATTTCCCAGAAGAGTGTGAATTTCACAGGGACAGGGACCGCGCTGTATCTATGGATCTCAAGACTACAGAACAGAGTTGAACATTAAAAATTTGCTTAGTAAATGTTTGTTGAGTAAATGAACTTCATCCTCGACAACCAGGGTAAGGAACCCTGAGGAACAAGTGAAGGAGAATGTATTCCATTCCTTCAGAAGGGCAGTCTGAGGTGTCCTGCAGGCAGACGCAGGGCGAGTGAAGAGGAAGGGACCTAAGGTGTCCGTGCCAGGCACGTCACACAAGTGCACCGTCACCACGCACCGCCACTGCCGCACGGAGGCAGGTGTTACGTGTGAAACGGGGGCTAGAGTGTTCTGGGACAAGACCAGTTACACAATTAGTCACACAGGCAGAGTGGGGATAAGAACAGAGGTCTGACTCCAGAATTTATGCTCTTCTGTGCTGCTTGACCATAAATGCCGCTTCCAGTACAAAGAATGTATTTCCTTCTTTACCCCTGAAAAGGCATTGCCTCCCTCCTCCACACTTCTACTTCACGTCTCCCCTCCCATTCCCACAGGGCCAAAGATAAAAGCAGGACTGAGAAGGCAGAGGAAGAAACGAAACCACAGACTGATATCCAAGATATATCAAACATACCTACGAAGACAAAAAAACACAAAACAAAAATAAAACAAAGGAGATAAACAGGCAATTTACAGAATAAAATCCACATGGCCAATGAATACATAAAAAGATGTTCACCAGCAGTAGAAATCAGGAAAATGTAAATGAAAACCATAATGAGCTCTGATCTCCCACTGTTAGACTGGTAGTAGGGAGCCAGAGGGGACAAAGATGGTGGCAGTGGGAAGAGAATTCGAGGACACATTTGAAGATAGATCACGTAGGACTTCTCAACCAATCAGTCGATTGGTGGCAAGTGAAAAAGAGGCGGGAGTCACAAACTATTCTTAGATTTCCCTGAAAGGGCCGTGAGGCCACGAACAGAAATCAGGAAGCTAAAGCAGGATGGGCCAAGAGGCTTGGGCGTGAGGTGCCGCTGAAGTAGAGCAGAAAGAATTGCTGGTACAGGGTGAAATGAGCCGAGACAGGGCTCCCCTGTTCCTACCACACTAGTGGGTTTCGCCACCAGGCTGTGCTGCACCATAGCAAGCTTGCCTCTGGCTGGAGGGGCAGACCAGTCAAAAAGAACGTGGTGTGGCCTGGTAACTTTCTGTGCTCCCATTCCTTTGAGCCACACGTGCAATTTATAACTTTGTAGAACATCAACATACGCATTTTGACCCCAAATCCACCTGTGAGGCTTCTGCCCTGGACGAAGGTTTCTGTTGGCATACAGGCCTCTCAGCTGAGCAGTGGGGCTCTCTCCAAGTCCCTGTTTTCCTGTCCCTCCTTACAGAATGTGGTGTCCTAGCCAGGCCCAGCAGGGGGAAGGGAAGAAATACAGGAAAGGACAGCAGGATTCTGTGCGCTTCTGGTTGAAAGAAGCCGGCGTATACCAGAGTGAGCAAATGGAAAATTAAAATCACCCCCTTCACTTGGTCAGCATGGAAGCCAAACACTAGTAAACATTTCATTATTTAAAAAAAAGTGAAAAATTATCTTTAATTCCCAGTAACTAACATTTTAGAAACAAACAAACAAACAAACAAACAAACAATTCTAGCTGCTACCCCATACCTTCTCTAGGCTGATTTTGGATTTAAAAGAGAAAAAGTTTTCAAGTCAGTACATAGACACAATGATTCAGTAGGAATTACCTGGCATGCCCTGGTTTAAGAACAGAAGTTTGGAAACACCTTTGCTCTCAATACTTCAGTGGGTAAATGCTAGATAACATTTTGTGTAGCAAAACAAACACGTTGACTCATTTGCATTTCATGTTTCTTCCCAAGTAGGCACAACTGCACTAGTAAGGAAAGCTACTGGGCATTCGTGAGTTCGAACTGAACACTGCACTCTAGCCCTTTCCTTAAGGATCGGGGTAAAAACAAAGTTTTAGGTGGGAAGAGATAAACTTGTTGGAAGGAGTAGAGAGAAGTGGATCAGGTGTAACTTTGGGGTACTTCTGGCGTGCCTCCCTCTTTCTCTGGTTGGCTCTCGTACCGAGATCTAGGAATGCCACAAGCATAAGGACAGGTCTGCCCTGAAGTCGCCCTACAGGATGATACCTTTGGAGGTAAAGGTACTCAGTAGCCCTCAGCAGGGGCTGTGGTTGGATTCTGAGGGGCAGTAAAGCTGGGCATTCCAAGCACAAATCTGAAGTCACACAGACCTGCTTCAAGTACCAGGTCTGCCAACTTTCTAGATGTGTCTCCTTGAGCAAGTTAATAGGAACTTGGATTCTTCCTCTGTCCCAGAGAGGAACAGCACCCAGCTCCCAGGTTACAACAGGGAATGAATGCAGTATTTTATGTATGGCCACGGCTGGCCTGGGCGGAGGTAGGGTGGCACTTTCTGGTTGGGGCACTCCCTACTGTGTCCCTCCCCTGAGGCTCTGTGTCAGGGGTCACTTGCCACTGGGCCCTATGACACAGAGAAATATTTCTAACCAAGGAGGAAAAGCAGAAGATAGACCAACAAGGAAAAGGAGACGGAAACCTAGTTCTTGGTGGAAATAACAGTCTTTCACATTTACCACATAACCCCTGGTGGGATTTGGTCCTTTAGGCTGCCTGCTGCACCAGAAGCATTTTAACATGTAACCACTGATCTGTGGCAAGTGACAGGCATGACCATGACTGCCCCCAACACAGGCGAGAATCAGTCACCTTTTCTAATTTCAGGATGTTAGCTGTGAGCTGTCGGCAGAGGACCTCCATGTTTAATTGCACTTGTGACCCCAGGCCAGAAGGTGCTGCCTGCCTGTAAGAACAAAGAGAAATGACTGTGGGCAGGAACGGCAAAGAAAGGAATGGAATAAACACATCCAAAATGTACTTGAACAGAAAACTAGGTTATAATAAAAGAGAGTGAGCATTTAACTTGTTAACATCAGAAGCTCCCTGTAGTAATCCACAGCTCCAGACTAGAGGTCGGGGGACTACTTAACAGCTCAACTGGAAACAAATCCCTTAAGCTATTTTTGTTTAAGTGGCTGTGTTGCACCTTGGCTTCCAAATGAAAATCGTACCATTATTTTCAAGCATGTGGTTTCTTAAACCTTTGTTATCAGCCTCCAGTATCTTCTCTATCCCCACTACAGGGTAAGCTTGCCGGAATTATTGCTCTTCTCAGTGACATCCATACTTTGTTTTTGTGGGAGCGGGAAGGCTTTACAGGAGAAGTGTCAGCACGTTTAGAAATGTCTCTCATCGAATTTCTGCTGCAGTGTGAGAACCACTGCTGCGGCTCTTTGAGACTTGCCGTGCAGATGTGGTCTGCTCCTGTCTTACAGCCTACCGGGTGCGCTCACTATTCACCACTCGAAGACCGGGCACGGGCTCTTTCTGACTCTGGGACCACTGGGGTCCGGTAACAGCTGAAACTAGGAAATTCAGAGATGTGCACATGTTTTTCCTGGAGATGTGGTCTAAAGCTGTTTATCAGATGTTCGTGTTAAGGTTAAGAACCATGGTCTGTAGCTCTTCTCTAGTTCTTGGTTGTAATTTATTTGTCACCATTAAATTTTTAGATGGTAACGACTGGTCTAACACATTTTACATATGTGTTAGACACTTTTGACATATAGGCACTTGGTAAATTATTGAAGATTATCTAAATATTAAGAAAGCAATCAGATTTTTTTTATTTTCTAGTATTAAAACAGTTTTTAGTCATTGATCCACACTATCAAAATCTTAAATCCCAAAAAAGAACCTGAATCTAAATCTTTCAGTTTTTGGGTGAGGGATCTGAGACCCAGAGTACTGACTATCAACATAAAATTCTGATAATCTATAGGCTGTACCTGGAGTAACAAAGCTGGTACCAGGTATGGAGTCAAATCAGATCTGGCATGTAGATTCAGCAACCTGGACACAGTGGCCAGGTGAATTGTCCTGGACAGAGCAAGGTACTGGGGAGGCTCTGTGTAAGTACTTTATTAACAGAACTCTCCATCATAGGTGGTTCCCTGATTTCACGTCACGTCTGATCTTTGTGACTGTTCCTTTAATGATTATTTTTTGGATTGTACTTCTTCTGGAGTTGATTATTTAAATAGTAGAATAAATATTTCATCTTCCTTTGTTAGTGGAATTTCCCACTCATCACCACGAAGTTAGCGGAATGGTAACAGCACATGGTGTACATTTTCTTAAAATAAACCCTTATCTGATAGTGAACAGAGTAGTCTGCAATAATCTAGAGTCACTGCTAATTCTAAGTGTATTAACATTTTGAACAAGATGGGAGAGAAGTATGGGCAGGGTATGAATCTATTCCAAACCGCTCTTCAGGCTTCTGTACTACTGGGCCAAGTATATATTTATGGTTCAAAAATAACCTGTAGCCGGAATACTATCAACCCACAGAATAAGACTTTTAGGTAATGGTTGGAACACAAAGAAAGGCTCTAGACTGATATAATAGTTCTGCAAGAGTAGACCTCAGGCAGCCACCGTCAATATTGCTGGGAACCTGACAGAAATGCAAGTCCTCAGGCCCAAGTTCAGATCCACCACATCAGAAACCTTGGGGATGGGCCCTATAATTTGTTTGAACAAGCCCCCTGAATGATTCTGAAGCACAGTGAAAAGAGCCTGACCCAGTTCTAGGCTGTTTCTCACAACCAAGTAGCCCTAGGTAGACTGGGGAAACTACGGTCTTTGTAGTCATACAAGCCTACATTTGAATCCTGATTCTATTTCAGGTTATGACATCCAGCAAACTCTTTCTCTGAGGCTTAGTTACCTCATCTGTAACACGGGGACAGTAGCTACCTTACAGGGTACAGTGAGAGGCAGTGAGAGAAACCTGTACTTGTGCGTGCGTGCATCGGTTCTGCTAGTCTCTAGCACATGGCATGTACTCTGCAAAGGAATATCTCTACTTTTAAATCTCGTGCCAAAAGTCTGTTTTCTAACATGGAATAACTTACTTTACTTTGTAGGCAGAGTGTCAAGATCCCCATGGAAATGGGATTAAAGGAAAGGACTACGTCTGCCTAGGTTTCATTAGTTCAGGCAGGTAAAAATGATGGTGATGGAGCATTTTCACAGTCAGGGGTTTTGTAAGCAAATGGGCGAATACAAAGAGTTCTAGGTGAAGAAATGTGCTGAGTAACTTGAATTACTTCTTTCCGGTGAAAGTGTTGACTCCTTGCCATTTTACTTAAACTTTTATATTTCAATAAATGGGCCAAGGTCACAGCTGAGTCTTAGGATAATAGAACAAGGTAATGCAAAAGTAGGTGTGTTTCTCGCCTTGTCACTGGCAACACTACAGCAACTCAACATGCGCCATCAGGTCATTCATGTCTAGGACCTTCCTACCTCTTCCCACATATACACTTAAAATGTCTCATACAAAATGTATCCTTAATTAATATTTGCTACGAAGGTTGCTAAGCTCAGGCCAAACGTCATACAAATCTGAATAGCAAGCAGATGATAGCACGGGAGGGAAATGCCTTACTCAGTGTGATGGCTGTCCACAATGGAGGTGAGTGACCCCAGCCGCTCCTCCAGGGTATTGATTCTGTATCTCATGTAGAAGGTCGAGATGATGAGTGCACAGACCCTGGAAAGGGATAAAAGGGAAATCTCAGTGGTTAATGGCCAGGCCCAGATGTTCATAAAATAATGCATTCAGAGCCAATGTACATTGGAGGCAAGGTATTTTCTAAAACAACTTGGCTGAAGAAACTTTAAAAAGATCTTTATTGGACAGGCTGATGCTTGTCACAAAACTTTAGAGCCAGAAGGGGCTTTTAAATCCTTTAGCTCAAGCTTCTCAATTTACAAGAAACTGTAATAGGCCACGCCCAAGGAGGATCACTAAGCCAGTGAGTGCACTTCCTTCCACTCGGAGCATCTCCCTCAGTGGAAGGGCCCCGACGGCCAGTGCCCAGTCTTGTTCCCCGGTGACTCACAGATTCCTCTCTTTATCTGGAAACCAAACTGGGCACATCCTCCTTGGTGGTAAGGAACAGCCTAGAACTGGGTCAGGCTATTTTCAGAACAACAACTGATTACAGACTAGAAGCTGAGGGGGAAGTTAAAAAAGTCAATGCCAAAGGTTTAGATAAAGGGGGTGACATTTTGAAGTTGTTTTGGCCTCTGTCCAGAGAACATGGGTTGGATGGAAAATAAACAATAAGGACAAAGATGTTTCATTTTAATTTCCCAACTAATAGCATTCGCTCAAAACTTAGTCCTCTGCTAGATCTGGCACAATTGCTTTGATTTTCTTTGCTCCCTTTTCATTATTTAAATCAGAAGGGGATGAACATGAAAACGTGACCTTAGCTTAAGGGAGAAAATGTGGAAATAGGAAACAAAAATTGTTGCAGAAAAGATTTGGGTCCCATTAGACACAACTGAGATTTAAAATGGTTCTTGGCAACATGAAAAGATTATCCCTTTAAAGAACTGAATCATTTCTTAAGTCACTTTTAGTAAATTAATTTACTTACACGATTGCATAGAATATAAGAATATGGCGGAGAGTTGGGTATTTCTGAGACTTTACATTGTGTGAGATTCCAATGGTTTCTGACTGACCTGTTGGGTAGAAATTGAGAAATCACAGTTTTAAAACACATTCATCCAGCACTATTGCTATGGGAAAGATGTCCTTGAAAGAGAAAATTAGAGCCTGGCCAGGTAGCTCAGTTGGTTAGAGCTTCGCCCTGATATGCCAAGGTTGCAGGTTTGATCCCCAGTCGGGGCACATATAAGAAACAACCAATAAGTGCATAAATAAGTGGAATAACAAATCAGTGTTTCTCTCTGTTTCTCTTTCTCCCTGTCCCTCCATCTCTCTCCCCCTCTCCCTTCCAAATTGGTACATAAAATTAAAAAAAAAATAAAATACATTACAACAGAAAGAGATAAGTATTCCTAAGTAAGAGAAGTCATAGAAATACTAACTGAAGCCTTCCAGTTGTCATTTAACCAGTAGTCACAATTCTTTCCAAATATTTCATTCATTCCATGTCTACTGAGGGCCTTCTCTGTGTCAAGCGTTGTGTTGGAGTGAATGGTAAACCCTATAGATATCATCCTTGTTCTCATACCAGTACAATTGGCAACCAGTTATTCGAATAATTAGTAAACAAGAAATAATTCAACACTTTAAATTTTAACAGCATTTTTTGAATCATGGTCTCAAAGTATTCATTACAATGGAGGAGCCTCCGTGAAGGCTCTGTACCCTCGTCGTGAAGCAGGGGACTTGGTAATGTTTACTGAATGAACAGGTGACTTAACACGCAAAGACCTACAACAGGAAGGGAGGGGAGGGAGGGAATATGACAGGCAGTCATAAAATGAAATCCCTTTAAAAGTTACAAAAAAAGAAGAAAATAAAGGAAAAAAAGGTACAAGCAGATGGCCCTCTCCCCCCCTCCCTCAACCTGCTCTTTACCGTGTGCAGGGAGACTCTTGGCTTTTCCTTCAAGTACTCTGTTCACGTGGGGATCCACCCTAGGTGGTTTTGCTTCTGCCTTGGAGACATTCAGAACTGTCTGGGATTCTGTCACATGGAAATCTGTAAGGCCAGAATGGGGCTGGGTAAGTTTTCTCTTCAAAACATTCAAATTGTAGTCTCAACCACAAAAGCAAATCAAGCTCTTAATGTGCGTAATGGCCAAGTATATAAATGGACCCTGTCATAAGTTGGTTGAGTGGCTGGGGACTGAAATCCAATGATCAAGCAAGTAAGTAATAAAATGATATAAGGACAATGCGGCCCTACCCCACTGACTCGTGGAGACAATTCAGCTATAACAATTAATAGTATTATTGAAAGAGGGAAGGAAACATTATATGTTTGTCTCTTTCAATCAACCTAATATTATGTCAACGTAAGAGACATTTATTAAATATGTATAGATGGAAATGGGTTTTTTTTTTTTTACCACATAAGCAGTTCTGTTTTCTAGAACTTTCAAACTACCCTTTCCCCAGATTCTCTTTCCAGTTGTTAACTAGGAAGACAAGGGTTTCTTGTTGTTGTTTTTTTTTGTTTTTTAAGGGGTGGGGCAAAGATGTTTGTGGAGAATTAAATTTCAGCCAAGGAACAAAAATTCTCCAGACCTCTGGAGTTCTCGGATTCGGGAGTCTGAGAGCCGGAACTGCTGTATCCGTCCATGTCTTGCCTTCTTTGCTGGACCACTCCATCCAGATCTGAGAATTCATCGTTGAAGTCCTGACGGGAAATAACAACATGAGGAGAGGCCAATTTCTCTTCTACCTTTTTTTAAAAAATAGATTTTATTTATTTATTTTTTATAGAGAGGGTTTAGGGAAGGAGAAAGAAAGGGAGAGAAACATCAACTGGTTGTCTCTCACATGCCCCCTACTGGGGGCCTGGCCCACAACCCAGGCATGTGCCCTGACTGGGAATCTAACCAGCAACCTTTTGGTGGGTAGGCTGGCACCCAATCCTCTGAGCCACACCAGCCAGGGCCAATTTCTCCTCATTAAAAAGGCAGGCTTTTGTCATCCCCCAGTCTTTTTACTTAGGCCTGACCTATAAAACATGGAAAAGAAGGAAGAATTACTCCACACTACTGGATTTTCCCAACAGATCACTGAGTAAGTACCTGGTTACTAAACAGATTCTTCTGGGTAGTTAGAATTCTATCAACAGTGGCAAACTTCTTTGAAATAACAAATGTCTAGAAAAAAACAAAACAAAACTAGAATGCCGATGATTAAAAAGCTTACAGGGTAAAGCTGCAGAAGCCTCAATTAGCACTGTGTAATGAAAAAAAGTGACTGAAATAGATGTATATAAAACAAAGAAGTAGACAGAAAGATCTAAATGTATGTTTGAATAGGTAGACACAGAGGAAGGTATTCTTCGATTATAGTTTTTAAAAAAGGTATTGGAAACAGATGAGGGAAAATGGCTTTAACACATTAGACCCTGAAAGGAAAATTTCAGCTTCCTTTTTCTTCTCTTAACTATATCAAAACAGCATGAGTGATATTACACTGAAATTACAGATGGATGACAGAGGAAGGAGGAGCAGGAAAGCAGCAGGAATGCTTTCCTCCGTGTCCCACTCACTCCCCCAAAGTGCTTCAGAACTAAAGAGGTGAGAACTGCCATTAAAACCTCCTGGTGCAGGGGCAGTGAGGCTGCACTCTCCACAACTTAGCTGTCAAGTGAAGAAGAGACTCATCTTGTAAGCAAATTACCAACCTTGTACCTTCAACTAGCTGTCTTTTGGCCATTTCAACATTCATTTCAATTTCATGCAAGATTTTTATAAGATAAAAAAATGGGAAACATTCAAGTCTCTTCAATTAAATGATTATTTATTGAACGCCTGTCATGAATCAGGCAGTATGCAAAGCCCCATACAGGACCGCACTGCATCCTCACCGCCTCACTGCGGAGAAGCCGAGTGTGTGCAGTTAAGGGGCCGGTCCTACGGTGGAGCTCACTGGGTGGAATGCAGGCCTGAAACCAGGCTCATAGGATCCCCAACTGCATGTGTTAATTCTATTTTGTACTGCTTTCCACTATTTTTAAAAGGTTTTACAAAAAGGTTTAAAAAAATTTTAATTAAGATAAAATTCACCATTTTAAGTGTATGACGCGGTTGTTTTTAGAACACTCACCAAGTTGTGCAAACGTCACCAGTTTCTTATTTCAGAACATTGCTATTAACCCCCCAGAAGAAACCTTTTCCCATCAGCAGCCACTCCCAATTTTTCCCTTTCCCACATGCCTTGGCGACCACTCATCTGCTTTCTGTTCATATGGATTTGCCTATTTGGAATATTTTTGTATGAACAGACTCATACAATATTGTGGCCTTTTGTGCCTGGCTTTTTTCACTTAGCAAATGTTTTCAAGGTCCATCCACATTGCAGTGTGCAACAGCAGTTCTTCATTCCTCTCCAGGGAAACAATATTCCATTGTATGGGCAGACTATGTTTATTTGCTCATCAACTGATGGACATTAGGGTTTTTCCACTTTTGGGCTATTATGAATTGAAGTTTTTGTGTGAATGCATTTTAAATCCCACTAGTTTTTAACACCTTTTAATAAAAAGATTTGTAACCCTGGCTGGTGTGGCTCAGTGCACTGAGTGCTGGCCTGCAAACTGAAAGGTTGCTGGTTTGATTTCCTGACACAGCACATACCTGGGGTGTGGCCCAGGTCTCCAGCTGGGGACCTGTGATGTTTCTCACCTTCCCTTTCTCCCTCCCTTCCCCTCTGAAAATAAGTAAATAAAATTAAAAAAAAATATCAAGAATTGAAATATCAAGATGTTGAGACCATAGGCTCGTACCACTTCACCAAAGGTATTTCAACATTTAACAATAATGAACTTGGGAATAATCATTTGAATCATGTGGCTAGGACTCTGGGACAACTTATACCACTATAGGCACACATCTTGTACAGAGACATGGGGGAGTTACTCCCCACTGGAGATTTATTCTACAGTCAATGACATCTAAAGGAATCAAAGAATCTCTACCTTTCACTAGGGCATTAGAGTTTTCCCTCCCTCCCTCCCTCCCTCCCTTCCTTTTTTGCAGTTATTTCTAGGTATTCCTCATCTTCTGCACTAAGCTGTCAAGTCTTTGAAGGCATGAACTAGTCTAGATTTTTCCTGGTATCCCTTCAGCATACTCTAGCACAGAGCCTTGAACACAGGAGACATTTAACCATCTGTGGGATGAATCATTCCTTACCTCAAACAGATTGGTGAATCCCTCTAAAACAACATTGACAAGCAAACGTGGCAAAACTTTATGAACACCTCCAATGTCCTGTAATCCCCAGGATGGCCCACTACTGTGTTTCTTTTCCTTTGCAGGACAACCCTTCAATGAGTTACTTGAAAAAAAAAAAAAAGCTTATGACCTCCTATGGTCCTCCTCTTCTTCAGGACAGAAATGCCCTGTTTCTTCAACTTGCCTCAAATCCTATGGCCCTCAGTTCCTCCTGCACCCCAGTCACGGTGCAGGAGGTGTGACTTCAGGATCTATTCTCTTAGTTTTGCATTTACATAGTTATGCAGGCAACTCACCAGAGGCAGAGATGAAGGGTGCTCCACCCGGAAACTGTTTTCAAGAGAAGATGGACTGGGACTGTTACCAACACTTGTACTCTGAAATCATTAAAACACAAGAAGACACCAGATTTACTCTGAAACTGGAAGAAACACAAAAGACAGACAGCAGCATAGGCTCAGCAATGTTGTACTCACATCCAAGTGTCCACACACAGACTTTATTAGTTTGTAAGTTGAATCTCTGGAGAGTAAGGACACAAATATGTACTGAAAAGCAAAACAGAACAATTAATGATAGATACTGTCTGATGAGAAGTGAGTATTCAGAGTTCAAAAATTTGTATGCAATTTTTCATTTTAAATGATATAGACCATTCTCTGGTTTATAGTATCATCCTGCTCCCTCACACATTTTTATTCCATTCCTGGAGTAAAAGAATCATATTCTGTAACAATAGCTACAACATCCTCAAACCCAATGTAAGTAATAAACAAATGCAGCGAAAAGGAAGGCTCCGACTCCTGATAAAGGCGCCCCCAGCAAGCACAAGTAAGGAATGAACTGGTGTTCGGAAAAGGCTGGTGACATTTACTAGACCCTCTTTGAAGTTTCTCTACTTCCTTCTTTAAAAGGTCTTTAGCAATTCCTGAGGGCTTTTCTTTCTCTGCTCTGACCTAGATTTCCATTGAACATTTCCCAGGAGCTCTAATAGGCTCGTTCTTTTTAAAGCCACTTTCAGATTCTTCCTTGTACAAATATAGAACTTTGTGTAGTGGATGCTTACAAGTAAGTTATGGGAAAGAAGTAAAATCAGAGCTAGACAAGTAATTTGGAGACCAATGACATTGGGACAAATGATTTTACCATAAACAGAATGTTGAGAAAATACTAAAACTCATTCTTTCTCCATCTATTTGAGCCACAAAATCTTTCCAGACTCACTTTCCAAAGTTTGTGATTACCCCTCCCATTCACCCATAAAAGTACAGTACAGTACAGTACAATACAATACAATACAATACAATACAGTGTTGTATTCCAAGGTAGTTGACATTATGGGCTCTGGCATTAGCCAAACCCAGTTGCAAATTTTGGCTGTGACACTAAGTAGTCAACATTGGGCAAATTGCTCACTTAATCCCTCTCAGCTTGTTTTCTTAACAGTGCCTACCCCTCAGAGGGTGGTAGTATGGGATATGTGAAGACATAAAGGAAGTGTTTAGCATATAGCCTGATGCCTGTTAGCCATTAATATATCTAAACATTTTGAAAAACTAGATGTTAACATATTTCCTAGCTCATCAGAATAGCCTCTTCTATCTTTCTTTCTCCCTCTTCAACTATCCAGTATTGATAGAGATGGAATGAGGCTTTTATGCTTTTATAGACAGAATAGGTAAAATATTAAAAAGTAATTTCAAGTGAAATATGAGTAACCAAAATATTCCACTCCGTCTCTCTTCCCAAGCTGAAATAAACATCTCTCAGTGCAACTATTCTTGGTCACCATGTCTGTGGCACCCCAGCAGTCAGCAACAGCCTGGGAATTTCTGTGTGGAAGAGGGAGAGTTAAAGTAACCTGGAAGCAAAGAGGGGCAGGAATGGGTCCAAAGCTGCATGCACATAGCAAGCACGAGTTTTATGTACTTGGGATGTTTTTGGAGAGGTGCCAGCTGAGGTTATGGGGTGGCTGGCCACCCCCACCCCAGGGACTCCGGCAGGGTCACCCTGCCTCACCCTGTCAGCAAGGTGGTGATGGTGGTTGTTTTAAATAATATTAAAGAAACTGAACATCAGGTTAGTCTGACCTAACAGATGTTAGAAAAAGGGAAGCTGGGAAAGAACTTTATTTTTTTTGACCTTGGTCAAGCAAGTATAATTAAGTCATCAGGACATTAAAAATTGGCAACAATTATGTTAGACTAGATCATCTGGTGAGGGGAAATAACACTAAATGAATGTCTAAAGGCCAGGATTTTAAAGATCAGTTTTACAGCATATATCCTGATTCCCTGTGGGAGATGATGGTATCCACGCTTCAGGTCTTGGTCCTGGCAAGAGGCCCCTCAGGCAGTGAAAGGTCAGAGCAGGACGGAGCAACTTTTGCTCTGTTGTGTACTCACCTTGTCTGTGACTGTCGCTATAATCAAGGCGTTTGGCACCAGAAGGGCAGTTTTGGTTTTCTTTATTAGGGTTACGGAGAAAGCCGGAATAGAAATCTGAAACGCAAGCACTGAGTTGTAACACACTGGTTAAGACTTCACAGAACAACACTTCAAATCTTCACGTTCAGGGAAAAACAAAACAAAACAAAACAAAATGAAACCCATAACAAAGAAGTCAAAATCAGCAGCAGGCTCTCCGGGATCCATACGAAAAGTCCATCTTAAAGAGGGGCAGGGCTGCGTCCCCGAGCTCCTCTAGCTGGTGTCAAAGCCAGGGGACAAATCTGGATGCTTAGTTCTACTGCAGGGCTTCCTGGGAAACCTTTGTCTCATTTGCATTCATTCCAAGGATAAGCCCAAGGATCTAAAGAAGTTGTGCTGGTGGTGATCCTCTTTGGGCTAATCTCCCATACCCCACTCTCTGTCCTTAGGCACATGTGGGTAGAAAAAATGTTGAAAAGCACTGGTGTAATAGAACCATGGCTGAACAGAAAGTCTGGGACTTGAATTCTCAGCTTGGTTCTGTTACTAGCTACATGACCTTCCAACCTTATGAGTTATCCTTTCTGGGTCTCAGTTTCCTGATTTGTAAAATGGGGACAGTTTTATCGACTTCCCAGCATTTTCTTTGGAATATATGAGAAAATATACGGAAAAGGCCTAGCACTCAAAGAGAGTGTCGTTCATTTCCTCATTTGCCTCATGGAAAGAGGAGGGGCGAAATACAAGAACTCGAGGTTCTTTTCCGGGTCAAACAATAAAGGATGACAATTTACCAGATGAGGATGTCATTTAGTTATAACATTCCTGTAAAGCAGATATTCCAAGAGATAAGAGATGTTTACAGTGGCATATGACTTGCTCAAGGTCATAAATACAGTAAGTTACAAAGACAGAATCTGAACAAATCAGATGCCATATGTAGTTCTTTGATGCATTACAGGAATGTATCAGATACCAGAAAGAATAGTCAATGTTCCTGATACTTTTATGTTACATGCCTTCAACCAGGTTAGGTTTAAAAAAAAGTGATCACATCACTTTGACGCCTGACAAGAGTCACACACACCCGCGGTAGACAGAAATGACCTGAATCTCTCTACAGGTACATCCACTCTTGAACATGTACTTTGTAAAAATGCTTTTTATGTTCTGAAAGAAATTAATAAGGTCAGTGGGGAAGAGGAGGGCCTTATGTGAGTACTACCGGCTTAAAGGAGGGAAAAACGCTTTTCCTGCTGGACACTTGCATCCACACTTAGGTTTGCGAGCTAGAACCGCGCTGCTGCCCCTCCAGTCACGCGGTAACTCTGGGAAGAAGGAGTTAAGATCTACTCACACAGGTGGGGATACAAAAATGAGTCTAACTCTGTTTCTGAACAGCACACACACCCAGTGTTGCTGGGCGAAAAACCTGGGTTCCCCCCCACAATCTAAGGCAGGGGACACCCTTAAGAAAGAGCTTTCAGTCAATTGCTTCATAGGGATAAAATGACGTTCAGATGACATCTGAGAAATAAAGTAGAAATAACCTTTTAGTTTGAGCCTAGATGGAATGTGATACACATGTTTGATTTTACTAGCATCTGAAAATACCAGTGGGCTAAAAGGTCCTGATTACATTAAGACTATGCTTGATTAATGTTTTTCCTGGGTAGGGTGCTTAGAAAATTCCCCTTCCTAGAGCAAATGTCTGGTTGCCTTTAGTTCATACCGGATCCTGTGTTGGACTGAGGTCTATTGGCAGGGAGGAAATTCTGCCACGGAGCTGAACTCCAATCTCCTTGACATCATCTTTCCAGGGGAGGAAATGAGGTAGGGACCTCATGGTTCTAGGTCCCTACCCCTACCAATTTTCAATCTCTTTCCTCCTAGAACACATGCAAAAGCAATGGCAGTGTGCCGAATCTCTAAAGAATCAGGGTCACTTCTTTTATCTCTTAGGTAGAAATAGGATTTTGAAACCACGGGCAGATTCATATTAGCTTGAAACTGTACATACTGGCTTTGTGAATCCCCCTATTCCTTACAAAAGGCTAATGCTTTGCTCACTAGTGTCTTCAAACATTGCTGCTTCAGTCAAAGGTGCTGGGTCCCTCTGAATTCCTGAGAATTATCTTTACCACATTGAACTGGAGCTCAGTACTTCCCAATCTCCTCCCCCACTTCAGGAACCAGAAATCTAGAAATATGGTGGACTATTGCTTAATATTGCCTTGTCTTATACTGATTCAGCTAGTACTGTGCACCAAAATGTTTATCTAGACAACTCTACATAGTAAAGGAGCAATGTAAACATAACACACTTGACCTAAAACGAGGGTGCTAGTCTGCTGACTCCACAGCAAAATACCGACTCTCCATTTTATCTGTTACGTGGTCTTTGTCTATGGGACTGCCAGTGGCTTTAGGGAGAGTACTTAAATAAAACATACCTCCCACTTGAAAAGAATTTTTATTCAGCTACTTCATGAATATAAAAGCTGCTTATTCATACTCATAAGTCACAATGCTTGAAAACTCACTGAGGTCACTTGAACCCAAGGAGGTGTCTCTCTGACTCCTTGTTCTGGTGACCTGAATGTGACAGCACAGCTCAAAGGGAAAGAATGTCAGTGGGATGGAATTATCTTTCCCTTCTGATGCCACAGGCTCAAGGTCCTTGTTTCAGAAGGCGGTGCCTTGGGAAAACTGCCAGTTCCTTCAGGCTGCTCTCCTTAATGGCTCAGTGTGTCGTGGGCCTCTGCTCCCCCCGGATCTGCATTTAATGAGAACGGAAAGGTGTCCATCTGCGTCCCCTGGGGACTGTGGGTGTCTGCCTCAGTCAGACTGGGTCTTCAGTGCTCCAGTTCCCGCTCCTTCTGTGCTGGCGATGGCACAGAGTGGGCTCCAGTGGGCAGCTCATTTAGGGGCTGTTTTTCAAGACATCTCCAATAGTTAACTGGCGTGAGTACAATATGATCTAAGTATTTCTTTAAAAAATTGTTTTAGGTTTAATGTACCTCGTTGAGACTGATTATGGGACACGTTTCATGTCAACAACTCTGAGCATTCTCTGGAGACACCTGGGTGAGGAGGGTGTGGGGCAGGACTGTGTGGGGAGAGAGACATGCCAGCCAGAGGCAGCTGGACCCGGCACTGTTTGGAACGACCATAAAGGAAACTTGTGTAAGGGTATGATAACAACACAGATGTTTACAAATATTGCTACACTTAAAACAATATTGCAAATATAGTAAAGTACAGGGTTAGCTTTCTTTGTAAGCAAATGATACAAACCTTAGTGTCTTTTCCAAAGACCTTGGAATGAAAACAGATCCAGTTTTCTGACACAAAGAGCTTCCCCTGGTATAGTATCTCTTTCTGTAGAGCACAGGTAAAACCTGAGAAAACATATACAGGGATGACAGCATTTAGAATGCACAGGTAAAATGAGCATTCTGTGTATCTGCTGTGACTCCGGGATGGGCAGAGACAACACACTCACATACTCAAAAGATCTACCACCTTTTTTTCAAACATCTGTAGTGGAATAAAAGTATGGAGACGAGAACTTTTTTTCATTCAAACCTTATACATTTTAGTATGAAATTCAAAATGGAAAGACAAGTCTATCATTACAAATGAGAGTTCAAGAATGGTGTTTCGAAAACCTCCCTTATGTAGGTTTTTGGCACCCCGTGCTAATGTCAGCACTCCTGCCCCTCCTCCCCTGGGGCTGTCGCTAAGGACCCCCTTTGGAGTATTATAGATGGTCTGACCGCAGGAAGAGCACCGGACCCACACCTCCCTGTTTGTAGATCACGGCTGGAGTCCAGCATCTGGCCCTGATGCGTATACTGAGAGAGGGTGGAAGGGAACCCTGGCGAACCACAAGGAGAGCAGGTGCTTAACGGGCATGCTGGGCCCGGCGTTCGGACATGACCACTGAGCCCTGCACAAGGCCGGTATCAACACATGGCTCTCCACCCAACCTGTGTGTCTTTCCATCCCCAATCTCAGGACGACCCGAACACAATGCGTTTCAGCAGTAAGTATGCAATCATCTCGGATTGATTTCATACCATGTGGAGAGATTCAGTTTTCTATTCTTTCTTGTCTCTCAAGGTACTCGGGGAGTGCTGCGTGCAGCTGGCATTGTTATTGCAGCCTGAGTTTCAGAAACTAACACCCCTTGGTGGCTTGGTCCCCAGACCACGCCCTCTTTTTCCTACAAAATCAATGAGCGTCTTTTCAAATATGTAGCTTAAAAAGTCAAACAGGTCAGAACTCACTTTGCCTCAGTGGTTCCTCAGTTGGGACGTCAAGAAACAACTTGTGAAAGTGCATATTCGCCTTGTACTGCAGTGAGAATAAAACAGAGACGTCATGGCTCTTAGTGTTTCTGTGAAACCTCACATATTTCAACTTCCATTTAAATCACACAATACATTTTCCCTCCCTTATTGTGTATTTTCAGGATTCCCTCTCTGATCTCACAGTCTCTAACACAAACAATGCCTCTGGAACAAACAGTGGGAGGTGGGCACAAAGGCTTCCTTTTCCAACAGGACTAGTGACTTGCTGGTTGGACTGACAGCTACAATCACGGTGCAGCTAGTGGCCAGCCTTCTGCTGACACACTAGAGAAAGATGCCCTGAATAAGAAATGAGAACTTCTGAGGAATCTCACCAGGGGAGGCACAAATCCCAGGGCACTGTCCAAGTGAGTACTTTGAGAAGGGGGCAGTGGTTAAAAACTTCGAAGTCATGTCAGACCGAGTTTAAGTCTTGGCCACACCTCTTCTTTGGCTTCTGATTGTGGCCTCATCGCTTAGCTGCTCTGAGCCTCAGTTTCCTCTTCTCTTCCCGAGGCAAAAACAGTGCCTGCCTCCGTGGGATGCCACAGACGTCCACGGGATAACACAGCTAAAGGACCTACTCCCTGCCATTGTCACTAACAGTTGTTGCTGTGGAGGCATTCCTGCATGCCAGGGGAGATGACGGTCAAGACAAGGAGGATTTCTCTCAACGAGGGTGGAAGGCCCAAGAGGCTGAAATGCTGGAAATCACTTCATTTTCAGGGCACCCAACCCCACAACTGTGACAATGTACAGACTGCACTTTCCGCTTTGCGAGGTGTTTTCACAAAGCACCACACAATAACCTGGAGACTGACGTCCCCGTTGGGTGGGTCAGGAACTGAGCCTCAGAGACACTGAGTAACTGGAGCCACACAGCTACTCAGAGCTGGAGCTGGGTCCTCCTTCCATAGGACCGCTCTGCCTACAGGTGCTTTTGGTGAAAAGTCTCGTGAGGAAAATAAAGAGATACTACATTTAGGTCCCTGATGTTTTGCTGTCCAAACTAGGTGTGGTCTCAATGGCAAAATCGGCCCTAGTATCGCTGTAAAGAAGAGCTTCACAAAATTGGTAGGCAAGAAATAGCCAGGGGAAGGTTAAGAACAGTACAGGAAATGGAGAAGCCCAAGAACTTATATGTAAAACCCATGGACGTGAACTAAACAGGGGAGAATGCTGGAGGGAGGGGGAGTGCAGGGCAGTGGGGAATAAAGGGAAGAAAAAAAATGGGACAACTGTAATAGCACAATAAATAAAATATACTTAAAAAAAAAGAAGAGCTTCAGACAGGCCATGCTGATAACAGACTGACCCCCAGGAGTTAGCTGTTTTGCAGATAAACCCCTCATATAGAGTAGGTTATTTTATGCTGCTTCCTGGGAGTACATTTTGCATCCAAGGAGTCACCTTGATTAAAACCAGGGGTTCTATGGGGGTTTTACCAACATTCTCTTTTTAGTGGCTATGGTGAACACTGGTTGCACACTTGATTTAAAAATATCCTGGGCCATGTTTGAAGAAACATGTCATTGTAATAAGAGGTTAACAAAAAATGAAAAGGTAATGGGACCCTGGCCCAGTGACTCAGTGGGCTGGAGCATCATCTTGTGAACCAAAAGGTCATAGGTTCAATCCCTGGTCAGGGTGTGTATGGGAGGCAACCAATCAGTGTTTCTTTCTCACATCAATGTTTCTCTCTCTCTCTCTCTTCTCTCTCTGTCTCCCCCTACTCTATAGCCCCTCCACCCCTCCCTCCTTTCTTCCCTCCCTCTCTCACTAAAATGAATAAACATATCCTCAGGAGAGGATTTTTTAAAAAGGTATTAGACTGATTGAAATAAAAAGCAATGTGACAAATGTTGTACCTGGCTCCTGATTAGATTTTAGAGAGGGGAAAACAAAAAATCCTTATAAAGGATATTCATTGCTGGGATAATTGTGGAAATCTGAAAATGGATTTTATATTAATCTATTTTTTATATTTACTATTTAGTTAAATTTCTTGGGTGTGTCAATAGTGCATTGTAATAGTGTTTTTTTTTTTTTAACAGATCAGTTACTTAATTCGGTTTTTGGAAAGAAATTCAGAACCTATTCTATTCTTAACATCCCCCTATTTTGTGCCTATCAATTATGCTTTTTATTCCCTGTACCTTTTCCTCCATTCTTCCCCTCCCGCTCCCCGCTGATAACCTCCATGTGATCTCCATTTCTGTGATTCTCTTCCTGTTCTAGTTGTTTGCTTAGTTTTAGTTTTTGTTTTTTAGGTTCAGTTGTTGATAGCTGTAAGTTTGTTGTCATTTTACTGTTCATAGTTTTGATAATCTTTTTTCTTAAGTAAATCCCTTTAAATAAGGGCTCGGTGATGATGAACTCCTTTAGCTTTACCTTGTGTGGGAAGCACTTTATCTGCCTTTCAGTTCTAAATGATAGTTCTGTTGGATAGAGTAATCTTGGTTGTAGGTCCTTGCTTTTCATGACTTTGAATACTTCTTGCCTGTAAAGTTTCTTTTGAGAAGTCAGCTGACAGTCTTATGGGAACTCCCTTATTGGTAACTATCTGCTTTTCTCTTGCTGCTTTTAAGATTCTCTCTTTATCTTTAACCTTTGGCATTTTAGTTACGATGTATCTTGGTGTGTCCCTGTTTGGGTCCAACTTGTGTGGGGCTGTGTGCTTCCTGGAGTTGTATGTCTATTTCCTTTACCAAATTAGGAAAGTTTTCTTTCATTGTTTTTTCAAATAAGTTTTCAATTTCTTGCTCTTCCTGTTCTCCTTCTGGAATCCCCATGATTCGTATGTTGGCACTTTTGGAGATATTCCAGAGTCTTCTGTTCTCTCCTCCTTTTTTTTGAATTGCTGTTTCTTCATTCTGTACTGGTTGACTGTTTATTTCTTTCTTATGTTCCAAATTGTTGATTTGAACCCCAGCTTCCTTCCCTTCACTGTTGGTTCCCTGTGGATTTTTCTTTATTTCACTCAGTGCAGCCTTCATTTCTTCCCTTATGCATCTGCTGTACTTACTGAGTTTTCTGAGTATCCTCATCACCAGTGTTTCGAACTCTGCATCTGATAGGTTAGCTATCTCCATTTCACTTAGTTCTTTTTCTGGAGTTTTGAACTGTTCTTTCATTTGGGCCATGTTTCTTTTGTCTCATCATTTTGGCAACCTCCCTGTGCTTGTTTCTGTGTATTACGTAGAGCTAGTTTGACTCCATGTCTTGGTGCACCTGTTATGTTGTAAGGGGCAGAGCCTTAGGTCTTCACCAGGGTGGAGCAGCCCACTTCACCACTTTGAGGCACTGTATGTGATGGAGGGGTCAGAGAGGGAACAATGCTGTTTGCTTGGCTCCTGCCCCATTTCCAGTCACTTCCCCCACTTCCCACATGTGACTGGTGCCCTTCTAGAGGCTGCCCTGGTACTGAAATCCCAGAGTGGGTCCTTTAAACAGACTCTCCCGAGAGACTGGCAGTTTCTTCTACTGCCCCAAATCCCACTGGTTTTTACAGCTAGAAGTTATGAGGCTTTATTTCTTGGAGCTAGAACCCTGGGCTTGTGGTCTGGCCTGAGGCTGGGATTGCTTGCTCCCCAGGTGTCCCTCCTGGTTTTTATCTGCCACATGTGAATGTGGGACCACCTGTTCCACTGGCCACCTCGTCACCACCACACCGTGTCCTCTCCTCCTAGGCTCCCCGTCTCTGCCCCCCTATCCATTCAGATAAATATGGCTTCTTTAAATCCTTGGTTGTTGGACTTCCATACAGTTCGATTTTCTGGTATTTCTGGGGTTTTTTTGTTTTGTTTTGAGGTTAGTTGTGATCCTTCTTATGGTTGTGCAAGGAAGTAAAGTATGTCTACCTTTGTCTCCATCTTGGCTGGAAGTTCTGTTTTGTAATAGTCCTTAGGAGACATATTCAAGTGCTTAGAAATGAAGTATCAAAAACCTGACTGCTGGCCCAGAGAGAACATTTCACTCTGTGGCAGAGAACTGGGCTTCAACACTTACCCAAAACTATTTCTGGAGGAGAATCCTGACCCTGTTCACAGGTGTTCCTCCTGTCTGCCGTTGTTCACATGAGTGCCTTATCAGACTCCTTCGTTTAAACGCAAGGATGTCACACACTTGTGGTCCTGACCAGCGAACGGCCGAGCACTCAGCTGGTGCTCCTCCCTGCTGCGGGATGCCTGTGGGCCCTGTCAGTTATTTCACAGTGTGGACCTCACTGTCCACCCAGTATGTGTTGAGAGGTCAGTGATGAAAACTCAGCTGGAGCATCTGCAGCCTATCCTTTTTTTAAAAAGAGTCTCTAAAATCTTGCCAGAAAGCTGCATACTTGGGTCCTTTCTTCCCATTGGCTTTATGCTTCTGTCCCTCTCTGAGACAACACACATCTCATCCCCGCTTACCTGGCTGGAAGATGAAGACTTTTTCCTTTCCGCCTTAGAGTCATTCTTGCTTTCTGTTTTACAGTCGCTCTTATCACTTGCTAAAGAGGCACCATCAAAACTGGATTTTGTCCTGAAGAAAGAAAATCCAGGGAGTCTATAGAATGAATTTTTCACACTACTCATTAATTTTATTGCAATGAATCTCAATTATTATGCCATCTCATGAGAAAACCTGACTTGGCTTTTCTCTTCTGGATATCAATAGTCACTCCTACCACTAAGGGGGTTTACAGAGCGAATGTTGTAGGACTGGGGTGACTTCAGCAGCAGGGAATCTCACACTGAAAAGATGGTAATTTGTGGAAGAGAAAAATACAACCTAGTTGTAAAAATAATGATATAATCTCAAAAGTATTTCAATCATAAAGAGTACAGTAGGCAGATTATTAAACAAAATTGCAGCTATAGCTCAATCAAAGATTTTTTTATTTCAGAAATCTATTAATATTTAACAAGCATTAATTAAGTGGGGCATTGTGTTGAATGCTTTGGGACACACAAGAACCTGTGCACATAGCAAACATCTTTTTAAGTTTTCAGCACATGAAAAAAAATTGTAACTATGTGTGGGGACAGATGTTAACTAGACTTATTGTGGTGAATATTTTGCAAGGTATACAAGTATTGAATCATATGGTATACCTGAAACTAATATAATGTTATATGTCAATAATACCTCAATAAAAAATGAAAACAAAGACAAAAGACTTCTTAGAAGGGCGGTACATGATTTAGCACCAAAACAAAACATATCATGGGCAGTAGGAGGGGGTATGAGGCAATTGGTTTGACAGGAGGACAGGGGAGACCAGTAGGACATGGTGGGCTTCACACCTGGGGCCTCATGGGATGGGCAGCGTTTGGGTGTAAGGAAGAGAGACAAAACATCCCAGAGTGGGAAACAGCTGAAATGAAATCAGGATAAAAGGCAAGTCCAGGATTGCCTTCTAAGGTGATTCCATTCTAGTAAAGGATCTCCACGTTAGTAGACTTGGGAATCTGCACGTATCTTCAACCCAGTCATGTGAGAGTGGAAGGCATGCATGATTTTTAGGGGTCTATATATGAACAAGTTTTACGACATGATTATGTAGGTTTTTTGTTTGTTGGGGAAAACTGGCATATGAAATCCATGATTTCACAATATGACTCCTCAGAATGAGGTACAGTTAAAAAATTTGGTTCAAAGCCAATTTAAGAATTTTAAGCAATCCGAGTGGCATATGGGTGTGACAGAGGGACAGAAATGACTCAAGTCAGAGACACATCAGGCTCTGGTGTACTCAGCTGTGAAAAGACAGACTACATGAGGCCCTAGGCCCCTTCCAGACTCAGTCTGAATCTGTGATGCTCACATGACAGGTGAAATGCCTCTCAGCACAGTGATTTGGATTCAGGTCTGGCCGCTGAGCCTATTCCCAGACAGAAATTTCTTTAGAATTCTAGGGGGTACTTAAAAAAAAATATGAGTAAACATTTGTATTGTACTTGAAACTAAAATGATTTTTTCAATTGTCAAATTACCCATTATTTATACTATCCACTCATTTGGATTTATCAACTCTACCGATTCAAATTATTATTAATGGAATTGTCAAGGCAATGATCAGACCCTTTTTAGAACTATGGACAGTAAATGTGACAAGCAGGGCAGCTGTAGCCTAATAACTTCAGGAGGAACAGCAGAAGGGGCCTGTCTCCACAGCACTGGTCTCAGTGGTGGTGGGGGGAGGGGTGCATATTTACATAGAACTGATTTCTTTGGGGCTTCTCAACCATGTTATTCTCACTTCCCACAAGTGACTATGAGCAGGACCACGTATTAAGCGTTTCCAGACAGTGAGAGCAGAGCCTTAAACCAAGTGCTGGGATCTTTGCAACTACGTGGGGCATATGCCCTGTGAAAGTTTAACAAGCATGCTCCGATAATGAGTGTTAGTCTCATCTAAAGCCTGGGGAAGTTGGAGTAAAACCAACAGTATTTTACAAGTGCATGCTGTAGCCAGTCAATAGCAGTGAAAGACACGAGAAACAACATGCTTTGCGCTGTCACGGAGGGACTTGTCTGCCGAGTGACACAGATGCTGTGACAGGAAACAGCTATAGAAAACACAGTTAAAGGAAGAGATTAGATTGAGGCGTGCAGCAAGGATGGAGCGATAACTGGGACTGACAGAGAAATCTGGGGGAAGAGGGAAGACTTACGCTAGGTCCTGCATGAAGTATAGATGTGGAGAGAATGTGTGGGCTGGGTAGCCGGGAGGGGAGGGAAAGCAGGGGATATTTAATCATCCTTTAGCAGAGGCCAAAAGACGCAGGAGGTAGCAGTCTGCCAGTTCTAACGACAGGGAGGAGAGCCATCACTCCTCAACTCCTACAGATCAGTGGCTGCATTACTCACACCTGACCACTGGTTTAACCATTCTCTTTTCAGGGCTAAAAAGCCATTCTTAAGTTCCTACTTCTTCTGTCCATGTGAAGGAAAGCACACAATTGGTGCCTCTGAGAGTGATGAGGTCCATAGCTCCACATCTCAAAACTGCCCACCCCCTACACCCCCACACCCAAACCCGCACCTGCCCCAGGAAATGCCCCCCTGCCCATGAACACCCAGCCTGGAGATCCCAGGTGGGGTTCCCCTCCGTTCTTTTTCGTGGCTGCCAGGAAAGTGAGACAGCAGGTGTGCACACCCAGGGGCTAAGCTGTCATTCCACCCAGGGTGGGCCTCATAAACAACCTGGGCAGCCTTCCCAGGTGCTGTATAAATCTAATGTGGAATGAGGACCACCCCAGCTTTATCAGTTAGCAAAGTCAGTGCTTGAAGAAAAGGGCAGACATTCTGCAGAAGGCTGGGGCTGGAAGGATAAAAAGGTGCTTCTAGGAAGAGACAGGCAAGGAAGGCAAGCGCCAGTGCTGGGATTTCAAGGGAAAACACCCTGCTTCCTTCTTAGGGGTGTTATTTGCCTATAGACAACCCTCACTCACTATTTTAACAACCACCATAGCACTAGAAACACCAGCTCCTCCCAGTGACCCCTCCTCCCAAAAAAAGCAAAAGGAACACAGTCAGCGTGAGGACTCACCGCAGGCAGATGAGTCTCTTCTGGTCTGGGGACTCGGCCTCGCTGGACGGGCTGGGGGACTGGGCCGTTGGTGACCTGCAGGCCTTCTTTTTCTCCTCCATACCATTCTCAGCCTCTGAGCTGGAGAACAGAGAAAAACGCTTCACCTTAGACATCCAGAGGGGGGTGGACAGACAAAATGGTGAAGTCACCTTGCTTTCTGGAGAATGGAATGAGCTTCGATCCCCACCAGAAGGCTGAGGTCAACTTGGGCAGCTGTGCCTTTTCTGAATCTCCATTCTAACCCCTCTCAGCTGGCTTCAGCCTGTAAACATCTGACTTTGTGGGGACCTGCTGCCTCCCAGGTCTGCTCCTGTGGGCCTGCTCCACTCTGTCTGGCTGCTGGAGTGCAGAGCACCTGGAGGATGGGAGGGCCCTGCACACACTCCATCACGTGCCTTCAGCCAGGTGTGAGCCTTCCTGCTGGGAACCCCCACTGCCCTTTGTTTGCACTTGTCCTGTGCCACATACCACCTTTTGTTGTAGTTCTATAGGTCCTACTTAGGGTTGTTGTTCTTTTAAGCTGGCACCTCTTTATGCAAGTTACCGTCTCTCATCTATCTGCACAGCTACCCAGTCTGGCTAGGATTATTACCCCATTTTATAGGTGTGGAATCTGAGGCTCTCAGATATCAAACGCAGAGCTAGCATCTGACTGAGTTGGGATTCAGATTCAGGTCCGCCCATCTGATAGGCCTTTGTGTACACATGTGCTCTCTCTCTCCCTCTGTCTCCCGCTCTCCCTGTGAATCCATCCTTCCAGCCTCCCAACCACCTATAAAAGCCCCTGTATTAGCTCTTCTGTGCAAGAGCTACAGCGTGAGGTAGAGATCTTGTTGACTTACATACTGACCACAGGATCTAGGACAATGGTGATTTGCAATCATGATCAACAGGCTTTTTGGAAAACTAGATTTGACCTTGGTAAAAAGGAAATAGAAAGGAAAGGCCTTCAAGAGGGCCTGTGTGCTGAACCACTGTGGATGGAGGTTGACCAGTGTGGTGGACACAGGAGCATCTCCTCAACCCCAGGAACAGAAGAAACCACTTCCAATGTGGGGAGGAGAGGAAGGGATGAGGGATGGGAGAAGACAGGTGTTATGCATGGATCAGACCCTCTTGGTGTCAGCCTGCACAGCAAAGAACTCACAAATAATACTCCTGAGAATGTGAGAACCCCGCGGTGACTGAGCATCAAGGAAGACATATTCAATAGCATTGCTATGACAGTTCAGTTCATTTTAATTCTAACTTACCACCCCTTTGGCATCTTTACCTGCAAATGAACGTGTAGGCAGGAAATGTGATTGGTTAGTTTAAGCTTTGTGGTTGCTGAATTACCACTTTTTATAGCACATGAAAATTCCATTGTGGTGTCAAAATCAAGACCATGTATCTCTGACAAGGTAGCCTTTAAAAATCCCTACAAATGGCTGATGCCCTCATTTTGTAGTTAACACTTCTCTTTTCCTAAATAGGTATTTGAGGACAAAGTCCAACCCTCCACTTCTTCAGTTCTTTTCAAAGTAGACCACTTATGTACAGCAAAAGGGCTCAGTCCATAGCTGAGTTGCATTATGTGACAAAAGAAATGGAAAGCCTTGAACACAGGAAAACACTGCTATGGTTTGAAAGAGAGGATTTTATTTAAATTTAGCATCAAGTCTAATGTGTGGACTCAATTTTAGAACTGTTAAGGAGCCTTCAAGCCTATCTCTGCTTTTCCCCCCACCCCCCAAGTCACTGCTGTTCTTCCAAAAGCATCAGGCAGAAAAACACATGAGAGTCCCTCTTGAAGTAGGGAGACCGAGTGTGTGCAGAATGTCAATAATCCATCTGAGCATTCATTCAACTCTTTACCGCATTTTAGGTAGAGGCAGATTAGGACTTAGAGGCAGAGCCATCACTGTCCTGTACAGCACCTTCGTGTGCTTTGAAAGAGCCAACCCCATCAGGAAGCACTCGTGAAAAGGTGCCCCTCTGTTTGGATGTAGCCCCCTGATACACAGCCTGGCAGAGATAAGGCCCCTCTTGCTCTGGCCAGAAAGAGCCCAGCACCTAGGTGCAAGGAAGCACAGCTCGGCGGATTTCAGCCTCTCCTTGCCCCTTGTGGGTCAGGCACTTCTGTGCAGTGCAGGGCACCAAGTGCCTCACCACATGTGGTGGTCCTGATTCAGGGCCCCCAGGTTAGCACTGAGAAGGTATAGTGCACACCTCTTTATCAACCCACCCACGAGCAGTGCCTTTTAATGACAGAACGTACAGGTCTGCTTGAGTTAAAACGGCTTCTTTTTACACAGTCTCCCTCCTACTTTTCTTTAAACTTGCACTTGGCCTCCAGCACTGGTTCTGTCCTTGAAGATCCTGGGGGAAGGGAGAGGGAGTCACAAGCTCCCACGTCTTCCAACCCAGTAGTTTCTGCTCTGCTGCTGCTGGGTTTACAACTCACCAGGCTCCAGTTAATGCACCACTGTTCTGTTAACTTTTTTCCTAACAAATACCTTACTTATCCAACTACTAGACCAAATCTCCTAAAAGTAGGGAACATCTGTCCCCTCCCCGACCCACTGCACTCAGCTCAGCAGTTTGCCCATAGTGGTCATCTACATGTGTTGATCGATGCAGGATTAATTCTGTAGCGTCCTAAAGAGTAAGTGAAATCCATCTATGGACCAACTCAATTTTAGATTTCTGTCAACTCTAACTTGAAAATGCTATGGAAACTCAAGCAAGTTAATTCCTACCACAGGAGAGATTGTTCCGCAAGCACACTACCTCTCAGGTCTTGTCAGCAGCAGATTGAAACTACACAGAAGCCAAACAGCAGAGACTCCGGGTGTTTGAGTGAGCAGAACGCGGAGGGGAAATGCAACGCTCGTTACTGTCAGTAAAGCTGATAATGGACAAGCAAGGCCCTTTCAGGGACACTGACTAAGAGTCAACAAAACAAAGCAAAACAAAACAAACAACACAAAACAACAAAAAAATCAGTTCTCTTTTCTTTCTTTAGGATAAATTTTTTAAAAATTTAAATTAGCCCTGGCTGGCGTAGCTCAGTGGATTGAGCATGGACTGAGAACCAAAGCATCGCAGGTTCGATTCCCAGTCAGGGCACATGCCTGGGTTGCAGGCCATGGCCCCCAGCAACCACACATTGATGTTTTTCTCTCTCTTTCTCCCTTCCCTCCCTCTCCAAAAATAAATAAATAAAATCTTTAAAAAAATTTTTAAATTAAATTTACTGGGGTGGCATTGGTTCATAGGGTCATGGGCTTCAGGTGTCACTCTATGACACATGATCTGTTTATTGCACTGTGTGCCCACCACCCAAAGTCAAGTCATCTTCTGTCACCATTTAATTGGCCCCCTTTACTCTCTTCTACCCTGCACCCCTTCCCTCTGGTAACCACCATTCTGTTATCTGTCTGTGTGAGTTTCAGTTTTACATCCCACATATGAGTAAAATCATATGGTTCTTAGCTTTTCCTGACTGACTTATTTTGCTTAGCATAATATTCTCAAGGTCCATCAATGTTGTCACAAATGGCAGTATTTCATCTTTTCTTGTGGCTGAGTAGTGTTCCACAGTGTATATGCATCACATCTTCTTTATCCACTTCTCTCCTGAAGGACACTTTGGTTGTTCTCGTCTTTCATCGGATGTTTATGGGAAGAAGTCCTGCTGGCAGGGCAGGGTCCTCAGAGCTGGGCCAGTGAGAGGGATGAGTAAGGGGTGATTATAAGCAGCTATAGAAGCAGCAGCCGATGCTGCAATCACGGGACCGAGCTTCACCTGGCCATGGCAAGCTATTTCTTCTCCCATCTCCAACCCAATTTAAGCATCAGTTATGGGTCCGGAAAGCTCTTCAGCAGGAATTTCAGAGCAGTGAGACAGAAAGCCAGGCTTACACCAGCCAGACCCGACTTCACCTATGAGAGGACAGCAGCTTTATTACCAGGTAGCAAGTGCTTGTTTCACTGAGACACTGCCATACCCTGTTACATAATCTACAAATAAAAAACAGGTTAGACAATCCCTATCAACAGCCCACTATCTGTCAATTCCCAGACCTCATTAGTCTGATGACAACCTGACTTGGATTTCACAGATATTCAGAATTAGAATTCTTACATGGGGTCAACCATCATTCCTCTGGAGAGAGACTCTGTGAGTGTATAGCTCTCCTGCCACATCAGTCTCCCGGGCCAGTCCCTCCTGCTGAGAGCATGTTGTATTCAGGCTTCACCTCACGCAAGGCGAAGTAAGTAGCCGCTGGGCGCAATGGTGATGAAGCCGCATCGCAGGTAAACCAAAACAAGTGCCTCACTGTGGTTCCGATCAGGAAGCGTCTTCCTTTCTGATTACAGCGGCACACACCTGTGTGCGAGTCTACCTTCAAGGTAAATTGGTCTAAGCTAAGGGCTAACAAAATGTCACTAAACTCCCTTATGATTGTAAGGGGGAGGGTAGTTTTATATCCATTATCATTCTTTAAAAATTCCTCCCGACCATCTCCTAAAACCACAGTCTGAACCAACAGAGGTTTACAAGGGACACGGAGAGAGCATATGTCCCAGCAGAGGGCCTCTGTAGGATAAAGTCCTCCCAAAGAAATGTCGTGATTCAGTCTGGGTCTGTGTAAGTACAATGTTGCCGAGACCCTGTACTGAAAACTGGTTGCACTTGGACTCTCCAAGACCTGGGCCACACACACCTTGTTTTGGGCATGCTGCCTGCTTAGTGGCTCCGTGGCTGGCGGGCCAGGGTGGCAACACTTGGGAAGCAGAGACGGGCTACAGGGACAGAGGAAGGCTCTGGGGACGGCTGGGCAGCAGCCATAGTCCAGAGACATCAATCACGTTAACCAAAAACAAGGAAGCAGAAGGTGCAGGGCTTGTGATGGAGACCGGGACCTCCCCAAGGCCCTCAGCCTAACGGCAGACTGCACTCAGAATCTCCCAAACTAAATGTTTGTAAGTTAGGAAGAAGAGCCTTTCGTTTACAACTCTGATATACATTTGTCTAGAAACTTTAAATTTTACTTCTTTATCTATTTACACATTTATTTCTAAAGAGGTACTAGAAGCGCAAGTCCACAATTCAAAAGTTGGAAATGAAAAAAACAAATCTCCCTCTAGCCCTGTTCCACGGGGTACCTGCTGTTGCCCCAACTCCTGAGTGTCCTTCCGGGGAGAGTCTGTGGGCATGAGTGTGTCTATTTTTTTAAAGCACAAATACTAGCTCGCTATTCCACACCGGGCTTTTTTTGTTTGTTTGTTTTAAGCTTACTGTGTCTTGGTGCTCTTTCCTTATGACCACACCATTTCCTCATTCCTCTTAACGACTGCATAGAGTTCACTGCAATGGGTGAATTATAATCTAACCAGTTGTTTACTGATGGTCATTTAGGTGGATTTCCATCTTGTTACAAATATAAACAACACTGCAATAAATGTTCTTGTATGTTTATTATGTGTTTGACTATTTCCATAGTATAATTTCCTGGTAATGGGACTGTGTCTAAATGTACATAATTTAAAAGTTTTATAGTTACTGCTAAATTGCCCTCAGTACAGAGTTTGTGACCCACACCTACAATATACAGCAGGGATTACACATTCTCACTAACAAGGTGTTAAACTCAAAAAAAAAAAAAAAAAAAAAAAAAAAAATCCTGCCCTGGCTGGTGTGGCTCAGTGGGTTGAATGCTGGCCTGTGAACTGAGAGGTTGCCTAGCTGGTTCAATTCCCGGTCAGGGCACTTGCCTGGTGGGGCGGGCTGGTCACCAGCTGGGGGTGGTGTGTGAGAGGCAACCTATCGATGTTTCTCTACCACATCAATGTTTCTCTCCCTCTCTTTCTCTCTTCCTTACCCTCTCTCAAAAATAAATACAATTTTAAAAAATTCCATTATAGTTTTGATATTTACATTTCTCTTATGAGTAAGGTTGAGTGTACTATTTTCATATATGTAAGATTTTTAAAAGTGTTCTATTTTGTGAATTAAACTGTTTGTATGAACATTTTGCCAATTTTTCTAAGTAAGCTGTTGATTAAAACATTTAGGGAAAACAGTTCTTATCCTAACTGCCTCACTAATTATTAGCAATATTCTAGACTTGATTTTTCAAATAATCTTAAACATTTAGAAAAGTTAAGCCAAAGGCAGGGGTCAGTATAATGTTAAAATATTAATGACATTACTGGAAGAAAAAGAAGGAATGCCAAGAACAGCATTCTTTGGTTTCAGCAAAACCTATAGTGAAACATGACAGGCTTCTGTTTTAAGATGGAGAACAGGAACCCAGGTGTTCACCCCTCCTTTCGGAGTCCTGTTCAAAACATATTTATAAAAGAAGTAATAATCCTGATGCAACATTGGAAGGAAACTGTCAACAGAAAAGTGATTTCCCCAAATGTCTGGAAAACAGAAAGTAGAAAGTAAAGAACAGTTAATTCTTGCAGCAGAGTAGAGGAAGCCATAGTTGAGAGCCTGGGCACCAACGGAAGGGAAAAGTGGTCCGTTTGTCCAATGAGGCACTGCAGGAGGAGGGAGTGGATGAAAACACTGGAGAAATCTGTGACTCCCCCATCCACTCTGGCCCCCAAACCCCATCCTGAAACCTGAATGGCAGTCAGGTACTTAGCCCCTGTGGGGAAGATATCAGGAAGTGTGTCAATTAAAAATTGAACAACTCAGCTGCAGAAAACCAGGGTATCTAGTAGAGAAAGTGGGGCCCAGAATAAATCTCTTCTCATCCTTCCGTTTTAAATAAATTAGTCTCTAGGCAAAGTGCCAACTCCCTACCCATGTTCCTCCAAGGCTACCCTAGTCCCTCATTCATTTTCCCCCCTAGCCCCTCACTCTTAAATATGAAATGACAACAAAGCAATGCCAGATATTTGAAGAAAATCTGAAGTCTTACAGAAAAGATCAAGATAAACCAATAAGAAAGTAAAATTCTTAGAAAACTGATTTCAGAGAACAGAAGAAAACTCAATACAAGAAAAAAAACCCAAACCTTATAATAAACATCTTCAGAGAAAGAACATAGGACCCATAAAACATCACAATGTTGTGGAAAAGGAAACCGTCCTTAACTTTTCAACTCTGAGTCCGAATCCTTAACAGCCTACAAGGCACTCCGTGACCTGCCCCATCCACCCATCCTGATCTCTCTGCTCTCTTGTCATTTCACGCTCCCCCTGCCGTTCCCGCTGCCTGGATGATCTACCCTCTGTACAGTCACAGGCTCACTCCCTCCTCTCCTTTTTAACTCAAATGCTACCTTCTTTTTAAAAAAGTTTTATTTTAATCATTGTTCAAGTACAGTTTTCTATCCTTTACTCCCATTCCAGCCCAAATGCTACCTTCTTGATCAGACCTATATATTTAATCAAAGGGCTGAAAGATAGCATCAAATTACAGAAATATAAAAGGAGAAAAAGTGAGGGGGACAAGAAGACATGTTTAAGCCAGGCATTTTCATGTTCCAAACAGAAAAAAAGAGGAGGTATTATTAAAGAAAAAATATGAGCCGTAAAAGAGCGAAAGGAGGTTCCTAATTTCTTATCTTAAAAAGTGTGGAGTCAAATTGATTTAACAAGAGATTTAGGTTGATGTATTTGTCAAAGGGATAAGTGTATGGAAATAGGAACTAGACAGTGATGTGCCTATTTAAAATGGGGAGTAGGAAGAGGGAGGCGGGCAGTTCATGTGAGTTGACTCTACTGTTCCATCAAAACAGGAAGTTGGGAGATAAGGTTTACAGTTGGTAAGAAAAAAGGAGCAGGATGCACACATTTTTATAGCTAATAAAGTCACCACTACACCTAAAATCAGGTATAATTTTAAAAGAGGCTACTGGGAGGAAGATGGAGAATGGGAAAGGGGATCGAGTTCATTATCAATTTCAATGTACTATATGATTTTGATAAACATTTAAAGGCATTTATTAATATCCTCAGAGGAGAAGTAAAATACAGAGTAGATCATAAAAACAGGTGGATTTACTCTCCTTGAATGTTTGAGTTCCTACTATGTGTAGATTATGCCAGATGCTGTGCTCTCAAGGGACTTAGCCTTTATTGGGAATTTCTGTTTATCACATCAATACAGCATAATACAGGTTGTAAGGGATATCTGCCATAAGGTGTCTTGGAAGTTCAGAAATCTCTCCTAATTGTAAAGAGCAGAAACAGGGAAGTTTTGGGGAGGAGATGAGCATGAGCTTGTGTGGGGGTGGGTCAGTTAAGTCTTTTCTAACTTAGACAAATATTATAACTGTATCTCTACTGCAATACATCTCAGCTGACACCAGAAGTGAGAATTGTATTTCTATTTATCCTATAAAATAATGAAAAGAAAACAGTTCCTTTGGATGGAAAAATCCAAACCCTCCATTATCACATCGCAGTCATCTATGTCACCTCTACCTAAAGCAACATTGTGCTTGTGTGAAGCTGACTGTGGGAGGGTTGACATTTGACCTGGGTGCATACAATCTGGACTTGTGGAGATGCTGAAAGGGCATGAGAAACACAGGAAACACAGAAGGTCACACACATACAAGGAAACCTAGTACTCTGGCTCTATCTGGAGTACAGGGAGCAGAAAGCAGCAGAAATCAGGTTGTTGTGAGTTTGATTCCTAAAGAGACAGGGCTACTTCTAGACTACACTTGGTTCACCGTAAGGATTAACTGAAGACTTTTAAACAGAAAGAGTGAAACAATGGGATATTAAGTACCACCTTTTCCCACATATCGATCATGGGGGTGAGGAGGGCCTGATGAGATATGTGCTTCTGGAGGACTGTATTTGAATCAGTGTGTGAGAATGGTGGGGGGAGGGGAGTGGAGGCTGGAGGCAGACTGGGGGAGCGGACAAGTTTGGTGGCAGAAAGTGGAGACTGCGTTGGAGAGATGATGCAGAGAGAGCACGAGAAGGGTACAGAGAGCAAGCAATGGAGAAGGACATGCAAGATAACCCCAGGCTATTCGTCTGAGGGATGGAGAAGGCAGCCTTGCTGTGAAAGGTTGCAGGGAACACAAGAGGAAATGTAGTTTGGTGGGAGGGACTTTGCGAATCTAGTTTTAGTACAGTGCACTTAGTATCTTGTTAGCAGGTGGTAAACTGTATCTAAAACCAAAACAGCCCAAAAGGACAACAAAAAGAATATCTGATTTTGCAGAGGAAGGGGTCTGCCAGTTGGATACTATTTCTGCTGAGGCCCAAGAACAAGGCCAGGGCAAAGAGCAATACCTAACACTCAGCTGCGACACCAGGGCTGGAAGAATGGCTCACTGCAGGCCACCAAAGCGGCCCCAGCACACCTTTCACCTGGTCTCACAGAGCTTCCCTCTGTACTCATGAAAATGGACAAGTCATGGCTCCATGAACAATCATGTGATTCATCCCCACCTTTATTTTATATCTACTCCAATTCTGTTTTCCTAAATCACTACGTATCTTTCAAAGCCTAAGGTCACTCAACCCCCGAAAGTATTTAGGTGTCACGATTTTGATTCTGAGAGGTTAGAAACCCAACTCACACGAGCTTACATTTTAAAAGACACATCCACAAGGCCTTTTGTCACTGGTTTCAGATGAGGTCAACAGTAGAGAACAGCTGCAGACGTTTCCCTCTGCCCTCTGGAAACACAGCAGTGACCCCCAGGGTTTCCTTCTCCAAGTCTTCTGGTACATCAATGCCCGATTCATCTTCCTGAGACTCCGCCTCCCTTATGTCATGCCACTGGTGCAGAACCAACAATGGCTTTCTATCTACTGAGCATCGCTTTAAGGCATCTGGAGATGATGAGCCACGGCACTCTGGAGTTTTGCAGTCTCCCTCTAGTTTTCAAAAGGAATTCTGCATTCTGGCCCCGTTGGTCTTCTCACCACTGCCTTGCTCACATCATGCTCCATCCTCTCTACGCTGGCCCTTGGTTCTTCTGGCCGGGATTATCCTCTCTGATTCTTCCTAACTACCTACAACTACCCACTGTTCCCCATCAGGACACGTCCGGTTACGTACTCTGCTGATATTGACCCAGTGTCTGGATATAAGAAATTGTCCTATGAACACTTGCTGAGCAGGCAACTCTGAGTACAACTGCAGCGCAGACCGACACTCAGCATTTGATACAGGGCTTGGGCTTGAATTTTGTTTCGAAAGCTGTGTGGTGAACTCCTTCCCAACGTTTACGAGTTCTCTGGGAAGAGGGCTGTGCTGAAGTGGGGAGAGGAGGGAATGTGGCCGCCTCCTCTCCAGCCTTCCCTCTGCGTCACCACATGTGCGATCTCGGCTTTCACCCGGTCATTAGTTAGGTGAGCAATAGTTTGAAATCATATGGAAACTCGACTGCACCGTCTCCATTGCTGGAAGAAACAACTGTAAGCAAAGTAATAATCACACTTAAAAAAATTCTCAGCAGTCGTATTTCGAGGTCAAGCATCATTAGAAAACAACAAAAGAAAATGACAAGAAAATGCATCAAGGAGGCAATAAGTGACTTTTCCAGTTCCCAGAAAAGGTAGCTTGATGCTCTGATGTGGTTTCTTGTTACTTACAGCTTAGCATGTAAACATTATTTATGTTTTATTGCTCAGTGCTAATAAAGTTTCTAAATATATATATGTATGTGTGGGTATCCTTTAAACCAGAATATAATTTTCTTAGGGGCAGGGACTTCAAATATTCTTTTTTATATTTCTATCTTCACTCCATCTTTGAAGCTGTTCTTCAAAACAGCTTCAAACCCAGCAATCGCTGAATGTCACAGTAAGCCGCTTTTCATACACCCGACATGTATGTGAGGACACCTATTAATTAAAGCTTTTGGCCTGAAGGGTGTGTTTGGGGAAGATTTTAAACGTACAATGAAAAACTTACCAAAACCGAAAGACTGGAATACAAAGAAATAGGGCATGAAATCCAGGAAGAAATATTTAGGCAAAGTATAACATTAAATTCTTCAGCTATCATGGCACATACTTCAATATCATAAATACCAAAAAAGATTGAAAAGTACCTCAGGTACTTTAGAAATAACTATAAATAAAACCTAGATTATGGAGAGCAATTGGGAGGTAATGTAGAAAAAGCATATGCATTGTGATAAATCAAAACAATCACTTGGAATTAAAGACAATTCTGAATGACGTAATGAAGCGAGGATGTTAATATAAACTCAACTTGCAGCTGCTCAAATTCACAACTGTGCCTATTACCCAGAGCAGGAACTCTAAAATTAAAGAATAATTAAGAAGTTCTCTTCCTCTCTCTTCCCCTCTCTCCTCCTCACCCAAGGACAGTTTTTCATTGCTTAGTAAGAGAGGAGGGGAGAGAGAGAAACACCATGCAAGAGAGAAGCTCAATTGGTTTCCTCCAAGATGCGCCCAGACAGGGAACTGAACCTGCAACCTTTCGGTTATGGGACCACGCTCCAACCAACCGAACCACACTCCCCAGGGCTAAGAAGTTCTTTCACCTAGCTTTGGGTCAGGCCACAAGTAAAAATTTCAAATGGAAATCTGGTCTATTTTTAAGCACCTCCATACTAAAGAGATCCTATACCCAAAATAAATAGCCAGTTGGATAGTACGGACCATCCCTGTTCTCAAAAGATTTACAGATGAAATGAAGAGATTAAGCACAAACGAAAAACAAAAGCCACTGTTACAGCAACCCCGTTAAACCCAGAACAAAACATGTTGATGCCTCCATTTGGATTATTCAGTCCTAAGTGGGGATCCATCACAGGGAGTATCACTTTGGAGTTCCATTTTAAGGGAAAAGAGGACCATGGATCACACAACATTGGGAGGAGGAGGACTTCAGGCAAAAGTAACAAAAAGATTCTGTGTCTAAGAAAGGAGAAAGGAAAGAAGAAGTAACTTATAAATCAGGAATTGCCCAAAAAAAAAAAAAAAAAGGTATTTGTAGTATAAGAACCTGAGAGGTGAGCATAAGTATAAGGATGGTGGAGTAAGGGTGTGGCTGCGCAGAATTGTTTCCGATTTATGAGAGAGCCACTGGCTGGTGTGGCTCAGTGGACTGAGTGCTGGCCTGCAAACTGAAAGGTCTCTAGTTCGATTCCCAGTCAAGGCACATGCCTGGGTTGTGGGCCAAGTCCCCAGTGGAGGGCATGTGAGAGGCAACCAACTGATGTCTCTCTCACATACTGATGTTTCTCTCACTTTCTTTCTCCCTTCCTTCCCCTCTAAAAGTAAATAAATAAAATCTTAAAAGTAAGTTTATGAGAGAAAAACAGGGCCCTGCCATAGTTTCCTGAGATGAGGCACAGCTTTATAAAAATGAGACTCCTGAAAAAATTATTGTCTATCTTCTACCTTTTGATAGGTGGGTACTGGAAGAAAGTAATGTCAGAGAAACCCAGCTGAGAGGCACTTGCCTGGGAAAGAGAGGGAGTGAAGGCCAGATGGTAAGTGAGAAGGGGAAAGGGAGGAGACAGAGGCAGCCCAGAGAGAGACACCGCTAGCAGACTTCCTGGGCAGAACACTCCATGTTAACACAAATTCCTCTGAAACAAATTCCATTTCTCTTGTTACCATACCTATAACTTTTATTTAGAGAGAGAGGAAATGTATCATGCCAGAAATGCATGTAGTTATCCAAAAGGGAATATTTCACCTATTAATAGCACAGTAGCATTTAAGCCTTAAAAAAAAAAACAATTAAAAAACCCAGGGCCATTAGAAGCTGACTTGAAAAGAGAGAAATGTTTGCTTTTGTTTTGAGAACCCCAGTCTCCATGGAGACGAGCTGAGCTGCTCTGGCCCTCAGCTGGCGGAGGGGCATTTGGACCTACAGCATGGAGGTGTGAACTCCTCCTGCCTTCCTGCCTGTCATCTCGGATGACTGAAGTGCTGTCTTTCCTTTTATAACCTTCCTTTCCTAAACTCCTTCTGTTTCATGCAGGGGCGGGGGGGGATCAAAAGCCTAAAAGACCAAGGTTTGTAGGCACTGCAGCAGAGTGAAACGTTACCACAACAGTCCAAATGAGCCCCAGCGAATGCTCCAGAAACCTGTCTTTCCTTTGTCCCCCCACTCAAACTGGGCAGCGCTACTTCCTCAGTCTCCCGTGCTGAGAACTGCATGTGCGTGAGGACAGCTCAGGATGCTGCCGGGCTGTGCTGCACGGGAATTTCCCAGAAGTCAGCCTCCCACCCCAGCCACACCACCCACCCACAGTGATCAAAGTAGGCGTGGGACGCCTGGGTGTCATTAACGTGAACATTCTCTTTGCTTAAGTGCTCTGTACTATTAAAACTGATTCCCTTCTAGTGAAAAATTAATGGGACTCAACTTCTAGAGAAGAAAGGTACTGTCACTTTTTAAAAATAGGTTACCTACATGTAAGAGAACAGTTTCCTATAAAAGGCTTTGGCTTACCCCAAACACTCCCAAACTCGATACACTTACTTAAGGAAAGAATAGTTCATGCTATCCTATGGCAAGAAATAAGAAAGAGGACATTTTTAGTTACTTGAAGTTGTAAGGCTGAACGTGTTAATGTCACCTAATAAACCTATTAACTGTCTCTTACCTGTATATGTTTTTCTCTGGAATCTAACCCTGTGTTTTATACATATTATTTTCAATGATATGGAATTATTCAATATTTATATCATAATATGTCACACATGATAAATATATCATATATCATCATAATATTTATGTTATTATAGGCACCAAAATTATAAAATAGTAGAACTAACAACTCCTCACTGTTGTTGAAGAGACGTCTAACATCCTTCCTGTCCTTAATTTCTCTCACAGCAAACAGGCAATTTTTTTCTACCTGTGCTGAAAATATATTCCTTTGGAAAACACCTGTCCTCTGCCTCTTCCTTGTCACTCTTTCCTACTGAAATTTCCAGATGACTTTTCTTTACATTGCTGTTCTCAAAGAACATTCCCACCCACACCATGATACCATACCAGCCCTCATGCCATCTTTATGAGGCAAGTATGTGAGACAGGTGTTATTCATATTTCATGAATAAGCAAACTAAAATGAGAATGTTGAGGGACCACACAACACTGAGTGGCTGGAGCCTCTCTTACTCTCACACTGAGACTGCCTCCCACCAAAACGAGGCAGACACCAAGACCTGTGGATTTTGTCTTGACGTTTTCCAGTTATGCCCTGTCCTGTTCTCGCCTGGTTCTGTTGGCTTAGCTAGGGTCCTCAGTGTCTCTGCTGGGACCACCACTCCGCCCTACCTCACTTGAGTTAGTGTATGTGACATTTCCTCTTCCCATCTCAGCCCCTTCCATCTCTATGGAAAATCACTCTGCCTGTGATTTTCTCCCAACCCCAGTCCATGAAAACCCTTTTGTTCTCCACTGCCTGCAGGATAAAGCCGAAGAAGAGGACAGGAGGCCCTCTACAAGCTGGAACCTCCCTCACTGGCTTTTTAACTCCTGCCATGTTTCCAGCCCTGTGCTTGGGCTGCCCAAGACCTGTCCCCCGGCCCTGGCCAGCACCGCTCACCTCCCAAGGCTCAGCTCTGGCTGGGGCCTCCTCCTACAAAAAGCCATCCTCAACCTCTTTTGTGCCCTGAGGACTGACCCACCTTTTTTGTGATGTTCCTGCTCAGTACCTGCTAAGGCATGACGGCCATGGCAACTGTACACATTAACATGGGGTTTGCTTTAAAATGACCCATGGGCCACTGTCTACCTTTCTTTCCCCTCCTTAGACCACAAGCCCCTGGAGGGCAAGGCCTGGGTCTGACAACGAGTCTGTACCTCTAAGGAGGAAGGTGCTCCTCTCGTTTCCAGTAAGTCCCCGCCTGCCTGAAACCAGCACCAGAGACCATCTGAGTTCCAGCCCAGAGCCCTTTTGGCTACACCAGAATAAATAGCAACAGGAAGGGATGTACTGTGCTGGAAATTCCTGGACTTGGGATGACTGGCATGGGAAAGGCCAGAGAAGTTTTCCATTGGGGGTTGGATGGTGTTCTGGCAAACCCAGACTGAACCAGTCAGGGGCCGTTTTAACAGGGCGGTGGTCCACCCTTCCAATTCTTCCAGACAAAGATCTGACATAGCCATCCGGCAAAGGTTATGGGTAAAGAAGAAACATTTTCCTTGAGGAAGCTTTATTGCTTCTTCCTGCAAAACTGGGTGAAAGGTAGTGGAGTCTGCCTTAGTGCGGCCAAGCGAGTTCCTTGTTCGTGCTGGGGAGCCATCATGCCTTAGCTGCCTTTACTTTGTTAAGGGTTCAAAGGGCAACGCTTAGATATTCTAGATTCCAAGAAACTGGAAGAAAGCAGGATTGCTTTTCTTCTTTTTCACCTCTGAAATGACACAGGTAAAGCTTAAGGAGAAGACTCTAGTCTATAATCTGTCTTCATCAGAGCAGCCCAATGCACGGTTTCTGGGAGTGGCCTCTTCACAAGGGATGTTTATCATATTTCAGTGTCTTAATTAGAAGCCGGCTTTCTTGCCTCCGCAGCAGGGCCTCCCTCCCACCGTGTGTGTGCAGGGCTGCAGTAGGCAGGGCTGCTCTCCAGCACATTGGACCTGGGTTCAGAACTCACATCCCCGCTTTTTTTTTTCCCATTTAAAAAGTGTTGGGTGAAGGAGCTTAGGGGACACGCACTTTCTCTGCGGCCCATGAATGTCAGCGGTGTGGCAGTGTTTGATCAGTCACAGATTTCACCAGAGACACTCACACTGGTCTACTTTTGGGGAATTAATACTTAATTAACAAACACCACAGCCAATTGAGTAATGAAAGGTACCCACATATTTTCACCAGTGATTAGAAAAATTTCCAACCACTATCTATGGTAATTTTATGACATAGGCAAGGAAGAATGATTCTGTGCTGGTGGCCAGTCTTGTCTCGTCTGCATCCCTGCCCACTCCTCCCACCTCCTGTTGGGTTAGAAGCAAGTCCCCACATTATCTTTACATCTTTAATGACTGCAGTATGTAGCTCTAGAAGATGTAGATTCTTCTGTTTTTTAGAATAACACATAAACACAATACCAATTTCAAACCTGAAAAGGATTAACAATTGTAATTGAGTTAAAAAATAAGTGAAATCTGGCGGTTCAGGGAAGGCATTAGCAGTATGCATTGTTGTTGAAGAGTGGGAGGACATGCCACCCCAAAGATGCCACTTTAGTACACTGGTTATTTTGAGCTGTAGGCACTTGAAGAACAGTAAACGCGGGGAAAGGCTTTCTATGAACTTCCTTGATCTCCCAGAGGACAGAGCCTCCAAAAGGAAATGAACTGTCATAAATCCCTCCCTGAGAGTTTCATCAACCAGAGAGGACTGACTCATCAAGCATAGGAGCCCAGAAGGCAACACCACACCCAGACAAACTTTGCTGCAAATTGTCAGGCTTTATTCTATGGACCCTTCATCTTTCCTGAAAGTCATTTACTCTCCCTCGAGAGGCCTACATCCACCTTCCCATCTCCTTATAAGATAGTATTTAATCCTAATGGCATCTGGGAATTACTAATTTTTTGCCTGGGTGTCTTCCATGTATACATGAGGTATACGTGCTAATAAACTTGTTTTTCTCTTATTAATCTGTCTTTTATTATAGGATTCTAGGCCTCAAATTTAAAAGATTACAGGAAAAATGACTTTCCGCCTCTCCAGGATTAAAATGGACTAAACCATCTCTAGGCACATTACTGGATACTGGCGTGTGCAGTATGGGATTTGGGAGAGGTCACGTTCCCCACATTAGTTTACCTGGCTGTGGCCAGCAGGGCAACAGGAGGAACATACCTTGATATCTCCATTTCCTTTTATTTGGGAGTCTAGCTGCTCTGGCTACTCTGAGCAGAGGAAGAAACAGACATTCCCAGGCCAATCTCAATTCCTGGGCCAGATTAAGTTTTCTTGGGGATGAAGGAAAAGAGATTCATAACTACATGAGTCAACATGAAGCTGGTTGTAACCGTGAGCAGAGGGTATCCAAGAGCTCTGACGTCTCCTGCCGTGATGATGGAGCCATACCTGCATCCTGCCTGTGCCTCCCGCCGCACCTGCTCCGCTCCAATCTCTCCAGCTCACACCCAAGGGAGAGTCTTGGCGGAAACCAGAGCAGCAGCAGACACAGGTAGTGATGTGACATGACAGATCAGCCGCCTGTTGCCTCTGGCCCACCAGTACTATGTGTCATCACTGTCTCGGTCTGCACTGGCACTCAGGTGGTCTGGGCTTCCCACAGACATGCGCAGTTGCCTTTGAGAGGTCTCAGCATTAGGTCAGACCTCATGAGCACGGAAAGTGACAACTCTGCACCATTCTAAAGAGCAAGCTGTATGTGGGTTTGAAACAAAATACAAAGTTCTAGGTGCAAAGATGAGCTCTCTTGAAAGATGAGATTCTTAGAATTTGCCCGTCATAAATATATGCCACAACTGGTACCTGCTCTTTATCTATGCAAGACATTCTTGCCAATTCATAGAACAAAAACCTACAGAATTCTGTTCACAAGAAAAAGCTCTTACATAACAATAACTCCTACCCTGTCCTTGAATGGCTTGAGATATCAAACAAACAGATTACCTTATAATAGCCGTTAAAGAAAGGTTTTTTTTAAGCTGTAAGGCCAGCTATTATTTTTAAGCTATCTGCTTATTATGGTTTGCTCAATAGTGGGAGATAATGGCTAAGACCCCTATTTTGTAGGATTCCTGATTTCCCTTACCATGAGCCCTGGAGGCTCTCCAGCCCCCACCCCAATGTGTTCCATGTCTGTTCCTTTGGATAGTCCATGAAAAGGTTACAACAGGACTGGGGATGAAGGTATTGGAAGGCATCTATATCTTTTACTGATCTGAATGTAACAACAAATGCATGAAGTCCCTGGTGGCATCTTTCCATCACAGCTGAGAGAGAGCTAGCTCTATAGACAAAGAAGACAGCAAAGGTCCTATATAGGAAAGTCATCGACTATATCAACATAACCCTGGGACAGTAGTAGGTTACCGGGGTAAAGGGTGACCCTGCAGACAGAGGAGAGGACTTGTGAAAGAGGATGTGGGAGGGCTCAACAGCCTCAAGGTTTTGCCTGGAAGGGCTCTAGCTCAGGACCCAAATACATAGGCTGACCTTACCAGAACCAGGACTGAGAATACAGTAAGGCTGAAGAACTTTTCTCTCCTTCGAGATGGGTCATTTCGGTGTGTGTGTGCCACACTGTTTCTGGTAAGATTGGTCTGTGAACTCCCTAAAGCAGTGGTTCTCAAAGCGAGGCCTTAGGACCTTCTCCATCAGACAGAACCACCTGGGGGCCGGGGAAGAGAAGCCAGTAAAAACACCCATTCTCTGCTCCATATCGGACCCTTTTAAGACCTGAGGCTTATACCCACTGAAGTCTTGGACCTACTAAGCTGAGTGTGAAGCAAGTCAAGAAATTTGGGCCAACTGGGAAGCCAATCAATTACTTTTGTTTCTTTCGCCCAGCGATTTTATAAAGAAGGCTGGGAGAGAGTGGTAAATTTATCAGCACAAATTAGCATGTCTGGAAAAACAATCCCCCTTAATGATGACTATATAATGCCACCTCCTGGAATGATATGTCTATATTAGTTAAATGCACCATCCAAAATCAAAATATGAATGATGTTTGAGTTTTCTTTGGGAGGTATAATTACTGGTGATTTTTGTTTTATTTGTTACAAAGATCTATAGTTGTCAATGTTACTATGATGGCCTTCCTCTAATTGTAGATATTAATTTATTTATAAGTTTTTTTAAAGAGAAGAAGGAAAAGGGACACTAGGTTTTGAGCTACCAGTTATGCTCAATATTTTAAACTAGGGCAGATTTCAAGTAAATGTTTATGGAGGGATTTTAAGCAGGAGGCTCACCAAAAGATCTGTAAGTTTTATAATGCATTAATTTGAATACACCTTGGATAATACATTTTACATAGGGTTTTGACCCTCACTGGTGTGGCTTAGTGGATTGAAAGTTGGCCTGCACAGAGGAGAGAGAAGAGGGAATTTCAGGGCAAAGGGGAAGGGTTTACAGGAACAAAGTTAAAAGACACATGGACAAAAACTAGGGGGAGGGTGGTAATGGGAGGGAAGTTGGGAGGGAGGGGTGGGTGGGCTGGATTGGGAGTAAAGGGGAGAAAACTGTACTCGAACAATGATTAAAATTAAAAAAAAAAAGAGAGGGAAGTTGGCCTGCGAACCAAAGGGTCATCAGTTCGATTCCGAGTCAGGGCACATGCCTGGGTTGCGAGACATGAGAGACAACCACACATTGATGTTTCTCTCCCTCTTTTCCTCCCTCCCTTCCCCTCTCTCTAAAAATAAATAAAATCTTTAACTAAACTAATAATTTAAAAATAAGTAAGTAAATAAATAGAGTTTTGAATGAGTTTCAAAATTATACTGATGTAAACACTCAGGTAAAGAAGGTGGCTGAAAATGAGGTTGGGGTTAATGTGCTAAATTTAAACCCTGTGGTTTAAGAATACGTCATGAGTCCGTCTTCTGTCATTTAGATTTAGCCTAGATATTCTTACATGCTTATTCTTTCAAAAGAATTTTAGACTCACTTTGTAATGTTTTTTTAAAGTCACTGAGATTTGTTTAGTTGCACTGAACTTACGAATTTAATATACAGCTATTTTTATATTGTCGAGTGTTTCTTTTAAAGAAGGTAAAGCTCTCCATTTAGATTGTGTTTTTAGTAGGTGTATTATTTTACTTTAAGTCTTACCAAATTTATTTCTGGGTATTTTATATTTTTGTTATTTGTCTGTACCTTTTCCTCCAATTTATTTTTTTAAAAAGTTTGTTATTTATGGTAAGAAAAGCAATTGATTTAAAATTTATTTCTGTGAATCAGTCACCTTATTGAATACTCTTGTTTCTAATGGTTTTTGTATTAAATCACTTGAGTTTAAAAAATCAATTTTCACCTGTACTCAGCAGACAGAAAGTACAGCCTCCTGTGCGGGACTTGACCTGGCTGCATTTAATGTTCCTCATTGCCTTCGTCCTCTAACAATACTGGTCATCTTCTCTTTCTTGAGAACTTTGATCCCTGGATCCTTCAGTGCCCATGGGGTGACATCTGACAACTTGGCATAACTCCAGTGACCTTTACTGCACTTCACACATAGCATGCTCAACACCTGGCTTTCATCACTGCTCAGGTTGCTGCGTCCAGAAATCCTCCATCAACACATCTCTGACCCCCACCGTCTGCCTCTAATCTTCTATCTTTCCCATTCCCCCACTCACCACTCCCATCACGTGTGCTTTCGGCCCCAATGACAAACAACAGTCCTTGATATTCCCATGTTCTCCTAGTCTATCAATCCCTTCTGGACTGGTTTCCTGAAGCAGCTCAGGCCACATATGTGATTGCCTTCAATTTCCACTTACATCAGTCTTTCTGCACTCAACATAAACACCACAGGATGAGCTCAAAATTAGCCTTTATAGCTTTTTAATACCTGGATTCTCAGCATTGTTGTGGGGGACAAATTATCCCTTATTGTGACTGGTGTCTTTGCCATCAACTGGGCCTTGAGCATTCCTCCTACATCTTCCCCTCCTATTCCTTCAATTTGTATTCCAAACACTCTCCATGCTCCTGATGGAGACTGGGGCAGACTGCCCCCAAATATGCCAAGGTGGCATGTTGGTTATTTTAATTAAAGTTACTTAAGAAACAGCCAGTGCAAGGAACACTCTGAACCTCTGTTTCCTTGATTTTCTCCTATTAAATCTGTCTCATGTCTATTTAATTCCTAGATAAGCCAGAAGAACCTAGAAGGGTAGAGGGAAAGTTTTTCCTCCCCAACATTTCCTAAACTGCTATGCAAATACAACCCACCCTTCTGGAAGGAAGGGACCAGGTAACAACTTCCCTAAGAAAATTAGAAGTTGAAGTATTCAAACAATGGCAGCCACGTCTTCCTCAGTCCTACGATTACCTATGTCTGCATCTCCTGCATCTGTACATTCTTGTACTTTCAGAAAGACGTCTCTTTCTTTTTGAAGTTCAAGCCCATTTTTTGGTACCTCTGGGCTAGTTCAGTTATTCCATCTTTGTGTTACATCTTCTTCTTTTCCCTCCCATCTGGCTCTCCCCCCTAGTTTATGTGCAGGCTAACATGGCTCTCTAATCCAAACAGCAAAACTTCCTCTGACTTCATTTCTTCTAGTTACCTTCCTCTCCTCCTTTTACTTCTCAGCCAGGTCTCGTGAAGCCATAGTCCGCCCACACTGGGTCTGCATCCTCATTTCCCACTAACCCTGTCCCGTTGAGTCTGGCCTCTATTCCCATTGCTCCACTAAACTTTTCCCGACAAAGGTCACTGGTAATCTCTGCACTGCTAAATGCTAAGGGCATTTGAGTTCTCACTGCTGCTATTGGTGGAACCCGCCACTGGCGACACTCTCGAGATTCTCCTTCCCTTATTTGTTTTTTCATGTTTCTATTTCAGTTTGTGTTTAATTTTGTTTTGTTTTCTGCTGTGCTGTTTATTCTCAACCTGTGTGACCTCTTTTTTTGACCTTCATTCCAACATAGGATCACTCATAAGTTCTCTCTTTGGTCCTCTACTCTTCTCTGCATCGGAAAATCCCTGATTTTCCACTCCCATGATTTTACCTACATGATTAGCCTATATGCTGACAAGTCCCAAATCTATCTCCTAGCTCTGACCTTCTGGGGTGTTTTCTGAGACCAGCAACCAGTTCTCTAATTCTTCGGACACCAACTGGGTGTCCAATTCAATTCAATTCAATTCAATTCAATTCTGATACTAACTACCTGGAGTTGGCGCAGATCCCACAGGCTCAGGGCTCAGGCCCACAGGACTCTCCCCACTTCAGACACCAGCTGCAAGTCCCAGGCCAACAGACTATAAGTCAGATGTCCCCCTGACCCCCTCATCAGGTTCGATAATTTGCCAGAGTGACTCATTTCTTAGAAATTCTTAACTTACGTTTACCAGTTTATTATAAAGGCTACAACTCAAGAACAGCCAGATGGAAGAGATGCACAGGGCAAGGTATTGGGCTTATGAAGTTTTCATGGCCTCTCAGGGTGCATTATCCTCCTAGCACTTTCATTTGTTTACCCATCTGCAAGCTCATCAAATCTTGTAGTTCTTGAGTTTTCACAGCAGTTTTATTTGGCAGGCCACCCACCCTCCCGGGAAGTTAGGGGTGGGGCTAAAAGCTCCCAGCCACCAAACACGTGGCCTTTCTGGTGAGGAGCCCCATCCTGAGGCTGTATAGGAACCAAACCCTAAATCACCTCATTAGCATACACTCAGGTGTGATTAAAATCGGCTACTTATGAGGAAAAAAACCCCCCACCAATCCAATCACTCAGGAAATTACAATTTTAGGAACTCCCTGCCGGAAACTGGGGACAAAGACCAAATATATTTCTTACTGTAGCACAGACTTCCATACCAATTTTGACTTTTAAAAAAGGTAACTCATCAATTCAATGCCAAAATCTCCTTTTCCTTCTATGTTCCATGATTAATCAACAGCATCACAATTTACACAGCCTCCCTGGAGAGAAAAATGCAGTCATTCTAGCTTCCGCCCCTATCAACCCAGTTCATCACCCAGTCCTCCACTTTTATTCCCTGGGCATTCTCAAAACGACTCTTCCTCATTTTTCCTGCTAAAACAATCTCACCTGCATTGTTTCCGAGAGAGCTAATCCCTGCTTCCTATTTTGTTCTAAAAAAAAAAAAAATCTATCTTAAACCTTGTTACTGTAGTGATTTCTAAAAAACTCAAACCTGACTATCATAACTCTGGGTAAACCCTTCAGTGGATCCCTGTCTTATAGGCAAGTCCAAGCTCCTTCTCATGGCATAAAAGGTCATTTTGTGACCTTCCTTCAACCTACTGCTCCTACCTCAATGTACTGGCAGGCAGCACTGTACATTTGATGTTCCGGCGATATCACTTCTCCACAGTCACCAGGCTGTCTCTCTCTCTCTCTCTCTCTCTCTCTCTCTCTCTCTCACACACACACACACACACACACACACACTCTCTTCCTCTCTCTCTGGGAGGAGGGGAGGCTAACTCCTATTCCCCCTTCAAGATTTAGGTATTATCATTTCCTCTAAGAAGTCTTCACTCAATCCCACATTGGCCTAGTTTCTTCCCCATTATTCTCTTTAAAATGCTCATACAGCCCCGGCTGGTATGGCTCAGTGGATTGAGTGCTGGCCTGTGAACTGAAAAGTTGCTGGTTTGAGTCCCAGTCAGGGAATGTGCCTGGCTTGTGGGCCAGGTCCCAGGTCATGGGTGTGCAAAAGGTAGTCGACTGAGGTTTTTCTCTCACATCAATGTTTCTCCCCCTCTCTTTCCCCTCCCTTCCCCTCTCTCTGAAAATAAATAAATAAATAAATAAATAAATAAATAAATAAAATCTTTTAAAAAAGTCCTTGAAGGCAATCACTGATGTTTTAAAAAATGCCTGTGCATGTTCTCATCTATCACAAGAGATTAAAAGTCATATTAATGTCATGTTAAGATATTGCTCAAATTACAGTGCAATCTACTCTGATGTCTAGTACATCCTAATGTCCTTACCGGAGTACAGGGCTTAACACTAGTAGGTCCTCAAAACATGTGTGTTAAATTCAACTGCTGATATAAATAAAACGATTTTAAAGAATGTAAAGTGTTTTTAAATGCTATAACAATTATTAAATTGAAGCAGTAAGCTAGCATACCTGACTTCATTTCTGAGGAAAAAGGCTTGTTAATATTCAATCGTATTCTGTATTCAAGTGCTATATATGATTATGTTCAGACCTGAACTATACCGGAGAAACCTGCATTTCTACTGCTAATGAGTCTGGTCCCCGCTTGCGTTATAGGCTGTACATCCTTATTTGATCGGACATCTCTACTGTGACTGGTCCAGAGGCGCTGCGGCCCTGTCCCCTGTGGCCGAACGCAGAGCGCGGTTGTTTGAACGCAGCACGAACGCCGATGCGTACCTGTACGTGCGTAAGAGGAGAGTTCGGGCATGTTCCAGCGGCAATCCTGCCTTAACCAGGTATAGATTTACCCGAGGAAAGAAATGAAAGAAAAAAAGTAAAAGAGGCCAAAGCAAGTAAGAAAGAAAGGATTCTATTCATATTCAAAACGCTTTCCTCAGTTTGTTCAGTCTGATAGAATTCTTTACACAAAGGCTACAGAGGAGTGCAGAGAAGTAGGGCAGTTTCTTCAAAGACTTGTACTCTTCAGGTTGGAAGGGATCTAACAAATCAGGTCAGTCAGCCCTCTCTCTTTACAGGGGAGGAAACTGAAGACCAGACTGAATGATTTCCCTGAAGTTCAAAGATTCAGTAGTAGAGCCGAAGCCGGAAGTGAAGCAAAGAGAAGGAAGCAAGGAGGAGAATTCTGAATGGGGCCCCAGTCCTTCCCACCCTGCCCTTGCTGCCAGTCCTCCTGCCCCACCCAGTCTAGCCACAGGAGACCCCTACAGGAGAGCCGTGATCAGAAATACAAATTTGAACTTACAAGCACCCTATCCTTGTTCTTCCCTGGCCTGGAGTGATTTCCTCCGTCCAGCTGAGGCCAAATTCTTTCTTACTTATCAACCTCACTTCAAGCATCACCTCTCAGCTCAGTTCACCTCAAGAAAAACCCCCGCTACATCTCTGTTCCCATCAGCAGCTGATAACTACGAGAAAGTCTCATCCCGTGGTATTAGCTGTGTGCGTGTGTCCTGCTCTTCCCCTGACCCTGGCAGCCCCGAAAGGCGTGGCACCCATCTCTTTAGCCTGGTCTTCCCAGCACAGAGTAAGCAATGGGGAAATGCTGGCTGCCTTGTGCTGGATTACAGAAGGGTGGACACGTGTCACATAAGATTCATGGAACAATACAGTATTAAAATCAGAGCGCAGATAAAAATGCTGAATAACTCCATTCTGACCAAAAGTGAAGAAGAGGGGACAGGAAAATCTGCTTGCTTGCTCAGGGACATACCAGTGGAAGACCAATCAGCTCTGTGATATTAACTAACAAGTGGCACTTAGACAAAAATGGAAACTTTCACTCTGGTAGTTGATAGCTACCATGCGGGAAAGTCAGGAGGAGAGCCTTGCATACAATGAAATAACTATGATATGAAGAGCGATCTGGAAAACATAATTGGTAAACACATTCCCACCTTTTGTAATGAAGTAGGAGATAGTATGAGAAGATTGTGATGGCTGAACCTTCACTCTCTACATTCATGGAAATTTTTTTCAAAAATTGTTTTCCATAATACACAGGGTATATGCCTCCAGAAAAAGACCATGTGTGACATTTGCATCCTCAAAGTATGATATGCTCAACCCTACCTAGGTAAAAAATGATTTGGGGGCAGAATAATAACCATTAGATTTTACTCTTTTCACAGTGAGGTTACAAAATAACAACCCTAAATGTGGAAGTACACACACTGACGTGTAAGCCGCGCCAGAAATGCTGTCTTACTACCTTATGGTCACATCTTGTGTTTGATCAAAAATCCAGAGTGGTGAGAGGCATTTCAACTGTTCTGACCCACCTTATTCACCAAAGTTGGCTTCAGGCTGTTTCCAGAATTGAGTTTGTTCTCAAAGGCAGAGGGTTTGCCAATCTCAAGACTATTCAAAGAATGGGCTCCAGGCTTTGAAGTAACTCTGCAAGAATTTCAAACAGATTTTGTCCCGCAGCAGTATTTTTGGAAAGGTTCTTGTGTTCGTTCAGTGACTACTTGAGAGGCAACATTCGTGTGTTTTTGAAACAAGTCAGTCACATTTCAAAACACTCTGTCCTTGTGCAAAGTGCTCTGTACTTCTGTTTTTAACAACTGGAGTTTGTGAGTGACTGCTGAGGCAATCACCGTGTAAAGCAGCAACAGAAACAATTAAGTTTCCTCCAGTCAGGGCTGAGCACAGATGAATACAGAAGTACAGAGAGGCACCTGTGTTTGACAATACACAGAGAACATACTAGAGGCCAAGTGACAGCTTAAGGCGCTCTTGCCGCCCTGTCCTCTAAAGAACACGAGGAATCCTTTCAATGCTAGAACTGTAGGATGGAAATGAGTCTTAGTGTTATAGTTAAGAAAACGAACCTACACAAGTTAAGGGATCTACTCAGGGATGCAAGGACACTTAATGGGAGCCCCTTTTGCCCCCTGCATCTCTGGTCCTCCTAAATCCAGTGAGGTTGTATGTGAATGCTTTTAGGAGGCAGCTGGTATGACCTTGGGCTAGTCACTGTGTTTCTGTCCTGCATAAAACATGGTAACAACACCTATCTCATTACATGTATATATGTAAAAGCACTTTCAACACTGTCTATAGTGCAGAGCAGTATTACCTCATCTTGTCTGAGCTTTGATATACTTTCTGGAGCTACCTTTTCTCCTCTTTGAAACAGGATCAAATCTCGAAACAAAATACTCCTTTCCTCTACTCTATTTTCCTACGGGCAAAGGCCTTATCTTCCTCATCTCAGTGATTGCCGACCCTCAGCATGATGCCCCACACATACTACTTAGTAACTTCAGTTGAGAACATGAGCAAATTTCTCCGGCCAGGATCAGTTGCTAAATACTGCCTTTCTTCCAGCTCATATGACTGTATTCTCTCATATGTCTGATATTTTCCAATTTTTGAATTGGAATTAAGAAAAAATAGGATTTTTTGGTAAAACTTTTAGAAAAGGTTCTTATGAAATCAAGGAAAAGCCTAAGAAATCTACCAACTTCATGTCAAAACTAGTCCTACAGAACTTTATTATTAAGAGAGGAAGGGAGAGAGGGAGGGAAAGAAACACATTCCCGACAGCTCACAGAGCACCACCTTAGTCGTACGAAGCATCCAGCACAATATTTAAGTTGTTGGAATCAAACGAGGATGCTTTCCAACGAGTTACAGGAACGACACAGTGGTGGTGAAAGTTGTCACGATGAACTCGTTTCTCACTCAGTGTGCAAGACACTTCTTTACAGCACTACACACCGGGGGGTTCAAAGTAATTTGTGGCATCACGAGGTAACTGTTTTCAGATAATAATCCTGAACAGTAAAAGATGCGAGAATTAGCATTTTTCTGAGGTTCTTTGTGGTTTTGAACCCATTGCACCTGGAAGGCATACTCTGAAAACTCGGGCGGATAACACACGATGGGTACAATCAGACACCTGATGGACACAGGCTGTGAGAAACCAGGGACAGGTGTGCACATGCCACTGTCTCCACCAGGAGGGAGGAGGCAGGCCACGCACCCTACTCAGTGCACAAAACTCTGCTAACAGGACGCAGAACAGCCAGGGGAAAGGAGAGGAGCAGCATCTGCCGGGACTGGAGCACAAGGTCATATGGGCTATTGTAACAAATCAGCAGAAGTTTTATGATACGTAAAATATGTCTCGATAAACCTGCATAAAATAATCTGCATCTTTAGACATTGTGTTCCCCTGAGTGTGGGGACCTATGGCACTCACCGAGTGACTGATGAGGGAGTGCGTAGACCACACTAGTTTGTCTCAGTGAATGCAGTTGAACTTGGCTTTGCTTCTCTTCTAAGGGTAAATAAACTTGAGCTTACATAAAAACACTTTTTCTTCTTTAAGGAGAAAGAGTGGTCATCAAAGTAGCTGGGGAGGAGTCTCTCTCCAGCACCTTCGCTTTATGTGATTTCCAAATGTGTTTAGTCCTAAAACTGTGCACTTAAAAAATTAGAAAGATGTTGAAAGGGGGTTCTACTGGAATTTAGCAAGTGGAAAAAAACTCAGCTGTTTGAAGATGAGGAACCATGAGAGAAAAGTCTCCAATATGCTATGTACAAAGATAGGATGGTTGAATAATAAATGCTTTCACTGCAGGCAATTAATTTTTACTCGAATTCACTACTTAAAGAATGTCCCTAAAATCATTATCACTTCTTGATAATACCAGAGAGCCTCCCTCCACGGTAAATGTTTATGTTGCCCACCTCCACCTTCTCTCTCTCCATGTCTGGGGTTGAACAAGTTTCTGGAATTCTTTCATCCCAAGTTATTCAAACTTATATGTTAAAAATTCAAATTGCGTTATGAGTGTATGTTACATATAATGTAACTCATTATTTGAAATGTGACTCAAAATAACTTTTGCCCAGAAATGTATCAGCATTAGTTTCAGATACTTTCTGAAACTCATTAAATGTAACCTGCCCATTACTAAATCAGATCCACAAGACACTTTAATAAATAAAAATGTACCTCAGAAAATGGTGTCCAAAAAGTTAGGCTATGTTAGAACTGTCTATGTATTGGGAACATAAAATTCAGAATGAAAAAGATAATGAAAGTGGGGGAAAACTAGACTCAAAAGAAAACAGGCTGCCGAGTTACCAGCTGTCAGTAAGAAGAGGGGCATCGAAGTGCACTCGGCAACGAGTGCCTCTGTGGCCTCACCTCCAGCACAGAGATGCACCCGAGCCACGGCTTTCGGGCTACAAGCATATTATACGCCTTAGTTTAGGGGGAGTGGGGTCTCAGCCTCCCCAGCTCTCCAACAGATGGTGTTGAAAGTGATTATCTGTTGGGTCCTCTGAGAAATTAAAAAAGAAAAAATATGACTGTAATCTATTTACGGAAAAGTTAACCAATACACACTACACTAGTGTGTGAGTTAATGTATGTTAGCAACTTACAACGGTACTTTATATATAATAAATATTTAATAAATGTTAACAATTGATAGTAATAATAACCACCACTAAATTTTATGGGGCTAACCACATACACGTTATACAAAGAAACACGGATAGGAAGAGATGAGTATGTCCAGTGGTCAGGGAAGGCTTTAAATGAAGGCAAACTTAGGCTGATTTATAGAAGTACAGAGAAGGAAGACAGGGAACTACTCGAGCACAGGAATAGAGACGAGGAGAAGAGAAGTGTGAAGGGAACCTGATTTGGTACTTACCTGTTTCTTTTCTTCTGTATTACCACCTCCTGAGAATAGGGATGCTACTATGATTGTTTGGCTGTAAAAGATGCGCACACTGGCTCGTGTTAGGAAATGAGACTGAAGTGGTCTATGTGTGTCCAGATATTTAAGGGTCTTAAGTTCTTGGCAGAGAAGTCTTAATGTTTTAGGGTAGGTCATAGAAGGTCATCACAGATTCTTCAGTAGAGGGGTACAAATTCAGTAATCAAGTTTAGGCTCCAGAGTTAGAAGACTTGGACTTAAATTGGAGCTGTTCTCTTATTAACTGGGTCTCTGCCTAGTTGCTGCACTTCTCAGAGCTTCGATGTTCTTATTGGTAAATGGAGATAATGGTCTCTACCTCGTTCTGTATGAAAATGAATGTAAAGTGGTGAGCACACTGCCCAGCACATAGCAAGCATTCTCAATAAATGCCGGCGGTTACTACCCGGGAGGCTCGGTTCTAGGTGATGAGGGCTACGTGGGTGTAGTTACAGATCCAGGGAAATGTGGACAAGCAAGCCATTCTAATGCTTTTGGAAGAAAATGTCCATCGGGACACGTGAACTTCAAGGATTTTGAGCTTAGTGACCATTTCCCTAAGTTATGAAGTTCAAAACAGAACAGTTAGATTGGGTTTCTAAGGGTAACAATTTGGCTACTCAAAAATGATTTCAGATAGGGAATTATCACACCAATATATCACTGTGATAATGTATCTACCTCCCTCTTCAACTTACTCTTCTGCTACTAGAGCAAGAGTTTAAGAGCTCAGAGGAAGAGAGTGTCTAAAATCTCAGAATGAATCACAAGTGACTCTGGTAAGCCTGGAAAGTACCCGTTTGTAGGGGAAAACAAACAAAATCCCCAATAAACCAAGAGAAAGTTAACAAAGACTGCCAAAGCAATAAACATCCTCACTGTGGAGACGGTTAAGGGCCAAACTTTTAATAGCATTATGTCTGTATGTTGTGTGACAGTGGCCACCAATGTCCCTAGAAGTACATTAATATTCATATGTGTCTGTTCTCAGCCTCCTCAAAACTGCTCTTGAGGTTCCAGAAGGGCAGATGCCGTATCAAGTACATTCCTGTACTCCCCACCATTACTGAACAAAGAGTACACATGCCATTATTTGTTGAACTAAAATGAAGCTGAAACTGGCTGTTGCAAACGAAAGGCTCTGTTGGGGCCTTGAGCTTCAATGCTTATCATCTACAAAAGCATGTTCCCCAAATCTAAAGCATGTTGAGTTCAGAGAATTAGTCCAAATGCTGTAGGGGACTTTTTTCCGTCATTCAAAACAAGCTCCTTGACAGAATATCTAGATGAGTAGGAACATGAAGATCCCAAAACTCAGGAGCTGGTGGGTAGGCTGTGTCATTTGTGTAACTACAACTAAATACTGTCTGCAGGTGAGTTCTGACTACAAGTTTAAAGTCCTGGTTCCAGTCTTGCTTGAGCCACCTAACACTCCTGTCACCTCCAACATCTATGAAATGGTGAAGAGACCATCCACAATACCTCTTTTTCCAGGAAGTTACGTATATAAAGGAATGATTAAGTGCAAAGGAAATAGATGACATTTGAGAGTTCATCTTTTTCTTGAACTTGAATTATTAGCATAGAGTTAGGTTTTTATTGTGCGGTGAGAAAAAAAATTTGTGGGGATTATACTGACGGCAATTTTTCTCTATCATGAATTTGTACACAGAGGGTAGAGAACACCAGCTTAAACTGACGGTGCTGGGAGGGAAAGGAGAGAGCGGCCAAGGGAAGTGGGCACTGGACAAGAATTTGACCAAAGCCTCTGAAACCATAAATTAAAGCAGCCAAGAAAGCTATTCTTCCAAAACTTTAGCCCAAACATCAACAGACACACAGATCAAAAATGCTTTTGTAAACACAAATCTTTATGTGGAACCAGGTTGTGAGTTTTAAAAATCAGTAAATGCTGAAATAATGAATGATGAAGAGTGAATCTTCACTTAAATAATTTATCATCTTTTTATATTAGTATCAATAAAGTATTTCAGGTACCGCCAATAGTTGTGTTGGGTTACATAAAAATACTGGGGTTATTTAGATATTATGTCTTAATATTTAACTTTTTCAGATATTTATCTCAACATCACTTAATGTTATGGTGATAGCAAATAAGCAAAGACTGAAAGATTCTTTTCTTTTTTAAAAGAATGTTTGGGAATAACAATCATATAAATGCTCACGCGTCTGCACAGAAAAAGAAAAACAAAGCAGCCCAGGGGGAGACAAGCTTCATTACAGACAGCTAATCTCTGTGACCACAATATGTGAGTTTTAAGTTTCTTAAACCAGAAGAATGTATAGGTCAAACAATGTGCAAATCCTATTACGCACAGTAATCTTTTAGGAGAACCGTCACGACCCAATTTTTGATGTGTTTTGTTATGTATTCATTGTGCTCCTCAACCCCACTCCTATAATTTCTCTCTCAAAAAAAAGTGTACAATAAGTTTGTATTAAGAACCCAACCTAAGGCGGGCAGTCTTTGAGGGGGTAAGATAAAGCATATTTCATGTTTTCCACTGCTTTCCCACTCCTTTGAGAGGAAAGAGTGGAGGAACTGGGGGAAAGACACCCTGAAGGTCTGAATCAAAGGACGAACACACATCACGGGGAGACCGACGACCAGATAACATCTACAACACAACCGCATCCTCCCACACGTCATTAAGAAGTAGGACAGCAGAAGCAAATGTCAGCATTCTGTTTCTTGACAGGGCGTAGAGATCTGAAAGGGTTCCCCAGCCCTCCCCTGGGAATTACAGAACACCAACCCTGCTTTCGGCTCTCATAGTTCACATCCCACCGGACTGCAGGCTACCGCACCTCCCTGAAACGCAGCTGTGCCTTTTCTCTGTCCCAGAATCTGAGAAAAAGGAGAGACCGGGCGCTGCGGAAAGAGTTCAAGCCTGAAAGCGTCCGTGGAAAAGTTCAGAAAACTGTCTCCACCCCAAACTGAGCCCCTGGCAGAGAGGCTCGGGCGGCGCGCGTTCCATCGCCGGGGACGTCCCGGCTGAGAATACTCACTGGGCTGAGCCCGCTTTGCTGTCTCTCTTTCCGAGCACTTTGGCAGGCTTTGTGTCTTCCACATCTTGCTGTAGTTCGGTCATGGGGCCGCGTCTGGAGGGCACCTTCAGACCTTTGCGCGCCTGCCGTCCCGCCTCCGGGTCCTCCCGCTGCGGCTCTCAGCCTCCCCCGGGGGCGCACGCCCAGCAAGCCGCCCCGCGCCCGCCCCCTGCGTCCGCAGCCGCTCCGCGCATCCAGGCCGGCCCGCACGGCCCGCCGCCAACCTGGACACGTTCGAGCGGCCGCGATTGGTCCGAGCGAGGGTGGCGGAGCCGCGGAGGAGGGAAGGGGCGGGCCGAGGCGAAGTGACAGCCTCTTTCCCCAACCCAGGAGGCGGAGGAAGAGAAAAAGGAAACCTGTTGAACTAGTCTGTCTGCGAGAGGAAGCTAATTGGTCAAGCAGGTGAAACCTTTGCCTGAGAAGGCATCACACACTGTTTTTAGCTTCCTGGTAAAGGGGGCTTTCTTCTGCCCGGACTGTAACGAGGGGGTTGGAAAATGAACTACCAGCTGTAGATGCAGGAAATGGATGCGACCAAGTGAGACTGCTTCTCACACGGATGCGGTGTGTGGGCTGGCCAATGCCCCAGCCTAAATTATTCAAACAGGATATTGCCTTGTTGAGGACCAATTCGTGGGGCCTTAAACAATGCATTACTTCAATAACAATGGTAATAAGAGGTGGTTGTCTGGTTGACCCTTCCTAGTTCTCTGGGAGAGAAGCTTTCATCAAAATCTAACACAGGTTTGTTACACGTTCAACCAATAGAACGAATGCTGCTTCTTCCCGTCTCTTGGTGCGTGTGCTTTTGACTTGCTGGTTCTGTTTGAAGTTCCGCATTTGAAGTATCCATTTATTCATGAAACATTTTTTTTGAGGGCTACCATGTTCCAGGCATTCTTCAAAACAGTCGCTTCTTGTAACGACTAACGTACACGTTGGTGGTTTTCAAATTCGCTACAGAGTATTTGAGGATAAGGATAACTTGCTGGAAGCCTAACTTGACTTTAAAACAATTCCAAGTGGCAATAGTAGAGCATGATATGGCTGGGGGAAAAATTACTAACTCTATGCTCTGGGGCTGCAAGTCCATTTTTCTTTGAAAATTAATTTTAGATTTAAGGATAATTACAAAGGCTATGCAACCATAGTGTTTATATAAACATATATATGGGTGTACAAAAGAAAACACCTACCCTTCTAAATAACCTCAAACATTTTGGAGATGCATGTCCTTTCCAAAGTTTTCTTATTCCTTCTCCATTTCCTAGCTTATATCATTAGAAAACAAAAGTACAGTTCTGTAGCCTGCTTGCTCCAAAATCGATTCTTGTGACGCTTGAAAAATAAGTAAAAAAAAAAAAAAGAAAGTTTAGGTAAAAATTCCGTGAGCATTCTCTCTCTATTTTCCTGGTTGGTTTTTTTTTTTTCTTCCTGACCACTGACCCCTCCTGGATGAGCCCTGCTGGGCGGTGTGGGAAAGGCTCTGGGTGACCTGGAATCTTGGAAGTGATATTTTTCAGTGTCCATAGCTGGCTCTTTCTGGAAACATTAATCTTTCAGCCTCCACATCCTTTCTCTAGCTCCACCCTCAACTCAGGGCTGGGATGAGATAGAAATATGATGAGCTTGTCACCCTCCCAAACTCCAGGCAGTGACTCTCTCCTTAAATCTCAGGTGCTTTCCAAGCTGCCCCCATTACAGAACTCAGACCAGAACTAACCTTTTTGGCCCTCAAATAATTTTTTTCATTATAATAAAATGCACATAATATTATTTTAACCATTGGTAAGTGTATAATTCAGTAACATTAAACACATTCACAATGTGGGTAGCCATCACCACTATCTATATCCAAAACTTGTGTGTTTTTTTAATCATTGCCAACGTAAACTCCGTAACCACTCAACAATAACGCATCCTTCCCTACTCCTCCCAGCCCCTGGTAACCTCTATTCTTCCTGTCTCTATGAATTTGTCTGTTGTGGCTTCATCATATAAGTGGAATCAGACAACATTATTTCTTCTGTGCCTGGCTTATTTCACTAAACAAAATGTTTTCAAGGTTCATCCAAGCATGTATGAGTGCTCCATCCTTTTTTATGGTTAAATAATATTCCATTATATGCACATTTGTTTATCTGTTCATCTGTTGGTGAACATTTGGGTCGTTTCTGCCTTCTGGCTACTGTGAACAATGCTACTGTAAACACTGATGTACAAATATTTGTTGGAGTCCTGCTTTTCATTCTTTTGGGTATATACCTATGAATGGAATTGCTGGTCATGAAGGCAGTTCTGTGTTTATCCTTTAACAAACCATGGTCAGGCCTCTTTTACTGCATGAGTAAAGGCAAGTGGTCCCCAGCACAGGTTTACAGCTCATTTGCTAAGCACTCAAGTTGCCCCGAAACCTGTTCTTTAGTGTATTGGATGAGGACTTCAGCAGTATGATCTCAGCAAGAAAGGAGGGGAGAGGGTAAGGGCAGGGGCATGTGGGGAAATAGCAGACAGTCCTTTCCTAAAGTAGGGAGGAACTAGAAAAGAGCAAGCAAACTACATTATTTTACATAGTGACATTTGCTTAAGTTTAAAAGATATTGTGAAACAGCTTCCTAACTTATTTATTCTTGGGGCTAAGCTTCCTAATTTGTTTACTCTTCAGACTATTGTACAGTAAAATGGAATATGGTATTCAAAAGGTGACAGCAGGAGTTCCGGCCAAGATGGAAGCGTAGGTAGAAACCCTTCGCTTCCTCTTACAACCAAGAGGGGGATAACACCCAATCTAAAATCAATAAACATCCAGAAACACCAGAAAATCAAACTGCATGGAACTCCAACAACCAAGGAATTAAAGAAAAAAATCAACCAGAACAACCAGACCAGTAGGGTAGACCCTGCAGGGCAGGCGACTCAGAAAAGCTGTGGCGAGGTGGCTGAGGGGCGGGGCTCACTGCCGAGCTGGGGGTGGGGGGGAAGCTGCTCCAGAGGGACTGACTTAAGGGGAAACTGAGACTCAGAGCTGACTGTGGACTACGGCTGGGGTTGCTGCGGTGGGAGATGCTTCCAGTCTGACTCAGGAGTCTGTTGGAAAGTGCGCTAGAGACGAGCAGGTGAGCTGCATTGCTCCCTCTCTGGCTCCTCCCCCACAGGCAGCGCAGCAAAGAGGGTTGCCCTGCTGGGTGAATACCTAACAACTTACCAGGTACATCAAGACAAAGAGATATAGCCCAAATGAAAGAAGCCTCAGAACTAACCGGTGAGGACATTGCCAACCTAACTGATGGAGAATTTAAAGCCCTGGTAATCAAAATGCTCACAGAACTGATTGAACTTGGTCAAAAAATGAAAGAACAAATGAAAGATACCCCAAATTAAATAAAGCAAAATATTAAATGAACCAACAGTGACAAGAAGGAAACCAGGATTCAAAGCAATAATTTGGAGCAAAAGGAAGAAATAAACATCCAAGTGGATCAGAACAAAGAAACAAGAATCCAAAAAGATGAAGAGAGGCTGAGGATTCTCTGGGGCAACCTGAAACGTTCCAATATCCGAATTTATAGGGGTGCCAGAAGGAGAAGAACAACAGCAAGAAATTGAAAACTTATTTGAACAAATAATGCAGGAAAACGTCCCCAATCTGATGAAGGAAATAGACTTCCAGGAAGTCCAGGAAGCTCAGAGAGTCCCAAAGAAGTTGGACCCAAAGAGGAACACACCAAGGCATATCATAATTAAGTTACCCAAGATTAAAAACAAAGAGAGAATCCTAAAAGCAGCAAGAGAAAAGGAGGCAGTTACCTACAAAGGAGTTCCCATCAGACTGTCAGCTGATTTCTCAAAAGAGACCTTTCAGGCAAGAAGGGGCTGGAAGAAATATTCCAAGTCATGAAAGGCAAGGACCTACATCCCAGATTGCTCTATCCAGCAAAGCTTTCATTTAGAATGGAAGGGCAGATAAAGTGCTTTTCAGATAAGGCCAAGTTGAAGGAGTTCATCATCACCAAGCCATTGTTATATGAAATGTTAAAGGGACTTATCTAACAAAAAGAAGATAAAAAATATGAACAGTAAAAGGACAACAAACTCATAACTATCAACAGATGAATCTAAAAAAAAGAAAAGAAAAGAAAAACAATGAAAACAAAAACTAAGCAAACAGCCAGAACAGGAACAGAATCAGAGCAATGGACATCATATAGAGGGAGTTCAGTGGGGAGGGGGAAGGGAGGAATAGGGAGGAAAAGGTACAGGAAAGAAGAAGCATAATTAGTAGGCATAAAATAGACAGGGAAAGATAAAACATGGTATAGGAAACAGAGGACTCAAAGAACTTATATGTACAACCCATGGACATGAACTGAGGGGGCGGGAATGCTGGGGGCTTGGGGGGGCAGGATGGAGGGGAAATAAAGGGGGAAATTGGAAAAACTCTAATAGCATAATCAATAAAAAATACTTAAAAAATAAAAATAAAAGGTGGAAGCAGCCAAATGATAGTGGAAATTTCACTGTAGTGTGAGAAAATTGAGACTTCAGATTATGTGTAAAATATATTTTATTGATTTTTCTCTAATAAAAATCCCTTCACTTCTATTCCTCTAAGCCTCTGGGAACATAGTTGCTTGTTTCTAACAGCAAAGAGTAGTTCCAGTTGATATTTTTTCCAGTTATTGTAGCAGGCCAGTAGAAAATATGTATCTAACCCATCACCTTTCAGGAGGTAGGGGCTTCCTTTTAATAGCATAACATATTGATCAAATGTTGGTCTCTTTTTAAGACTGATCGGCTGCACTGTGCATCTGTGTATAGTCCCAGGGGCAGAGTTCAAATATGAGTTTGGAGATAAGAGTGGAGCTAAGGTTGTAATGTATGCCCCAGTAGTTACCTAATTTATGACACATGGCAGGTTATTACTTATTAGGCAATGTAAGTACACGTAACGTGTTGTCACATGCTTGTAATTTTATTCATACTCTCCAAGGACATGTTTTAGAAGATGCTGATGCTCTTATTGAGATGGAACCTGGAAGCTCAGTAATAGTTTAACCATGCATGATATTTGATATGTCAATGTCATAAGTCAAACAATTCCAGGAACACGCATCATACCATTCCTGTTTCAAAATTAAGTTCAATAATCCAAAGGAAGAAATGGGAAAAACATGAGAGTTCGGGAAAGAGCCATATGTGACACTAAAGAACTTAATTATAAGATTTACCCAGCTGAGATGGAGGTGTAGGTAGATACACTTTGCCTCCTCGCACAACCAAAAGGACAAAAACAAATTTGAAAAAAAAAAAAAACCCAGAACTGCCAAAAATCAAACTGTTTGGAAGTCTGACAACCAAGAAGTTAAAGAAGAAACATTCATCCAGAGGGGTAGGAGGGGCCGATATGGGCAGCTGGGGTGGAGAGGACTCATGGCAAGGAGGCAGCTGGAGGACTAGATGAGGTGGCAGCTGGCAGAGCGGGAGATCCCACATTTGCATACAGATAACTGGGAGGAATAAATGGGAAACAAGATAGACTGCACAACCCAGGGTTCCAGTGTGAGAAAAGAAAGCCTCAAAATCTCTGGCTATAAACACTTGTGGGGGTTGAGGCAGTAGGAGAAATTCCCAGCCTCACAGGAGAGTTCATTGGAGCGATCCACAGGGACCTAGAAGTGCACAAACCCACCTACTCGGGAATCAGCATCAGAGAGGCCCAATTTGCTTGTGGATAGTGGGGGAAGTGACTGAAAGCTGGCCAAGAGCTGAGCAAGCAGCATTGTCCCCTTTCTGACCCCACCCCCACAGATAGTGCCACAGTGCAGCAATGTGGGTTGCCCCACCCTGGTGAATACCTAAGGCTCTGCCCCTTACTATGTAACAAGTTTGCGGAGACAAAGAAATATGGCCCAAATGAAAGAATAAATCAAAGCTCCAAAAAATAGAACAAAGCAATAAAAAGCCACTCTATCTGATGCAGAGTTAAAAACACTGGTAATCAGGATGCTCACAGAAATGGTTGAATATAGTCACAAAATAGAGGAAAAAGTGAAGGCTATGCAAAGTTAAATAAAGAAAAATATTCAGGGAACCAACAGTAAAGGAAAGGAAATTGGTACTCAGACCAATGATTTGTACCAGAAGGAAGAAATAAACATTCAACCAGAACAGAATGAAGAAAGTACAATTCAAAAAAATGTGGAGAGGCTTAGAAACTTTTAGGACGACTTTAAACATTCCAATATCTGAACCATAGTGGTGCCAGAAGGAGAAGAGGAAGAGCAAGAAATTGAAAAGTTTTTCGAAAAAATAATGAAGGAGAACTTCCCCAATCTGGCAAAGGAAATAGACTTCTAGGAATATCAGGGAGCTCAGAGAGTCCCAAAGAAGTTGAACCTAAGGAGGGACACACCAAGGCACATCATAATTACATTATCCAGGATGAAAGATAAGGAGACTCTCTTAAAAACAGCAAGAGAAAAGGAGACAGTTACCTATAAAGGATTTCCCATAAGATTATCAGCTGATTTCTCAAAAGAAACCTTGAAGGAAGAAGGAGCTGGAAAGACATATTCGAAGTCATGAAAGGCAAAGATCTACATCCAAGATTACTCTCTCCAGCAAAGCTTTCACTTATAATGGAAGGTCAGATAAAGTGCTTCCCAGATAATGTCAAGTTAAAGGAGTTCATCATCACCCAGCCCTTATATGAAATGTTAAAGGGACATATTTCAGAAAAAGAAGATGACAAAAAATATGAACAGTTAAATGACAACAAACTCACAATTATAAACAATGGAACCTGAAAAAACAAAACAAAACAAAACAAAAATGAGCTAAGCAAACAACTAGAACATGAACAGGTTCACAGAACTGGAGATCACATGGAGGGTTATCAGTGGAGAGGGGGTGGTGGGGAGGTGGGGGAAAAGATACAGGGAATAAGAAGCATAAATGGTGGGTACAAAACAGACAGAGGGAGGTTAAGAATAGTATAGCAAATGTAGAAGCCAAAGAACTGATATGCATGGTCATACACATGGATACGAACTAAGTAGGGAGTGCTGATGGGTGGGGAGTGCAGGGTAGAGGGGAATAAAGGGGAGAAAAAGTGGGACAACCGTAATAGCATAATCAATAAAATATACTTAAAAAATATAAAAATGTAAGAATGAAAGTTGAGAAGCATCATGTGAAGGAGACCATTATTGAATGATTTGTGTGAAATATGAAAAAAAATTCTCAATGCATGCAGTCATTGGACATTGGGATGTAATTCTGTAGTAGGCTATGGAATCTCCTACTATAGAGGCCTTTGAAAAAATATTTAAGACAATCAAGTAGAATGGTTCTGCACCATTTTTCCCAAGCCAAATTATACTGCAGAGGAGGAAATTTGAAGTATGTACTCTATCCTTCTCTCGAGGGATGAGGCGAGAACTAAGCTTAGCCTCTGTGCTGAGAGGAATTCACAAGATGGGAAGGGCTCGCTGACCTCCAGGCAGATGGTAGTCGGGAAGCACTAGCATAAATCTGACTCTGTGGGACAGTAGAGGCAACAGAAACTCTTCTGGCTCGATATTTTTTAAAAAAAGAAATGATGCCACAAAGACAATAAGTTAAAATATATTCCAAAGTTTTAAAATGTATGTCTATCTTCTGTATGATGATGTAGATGTAAATGGCCATTTCTAACAGCACTGTTCTAAATGCAGGAGATGCAGAAATGAGCAACATAGACAAAATCCATTCTACCATGGCCCTTATGTTCTAGTGGGAGAAACCAATAGTTTCAACAGATAAGAGAGGTAAAAAACAAGACAAAACAAAACAGAAAGGCATGGAGAAGGAGGAAGGCCTATTTTACATGGAAGATGAGGGAAGCCTTTCTGACAGGTGACATATCAGCTGAAACTCCAATGAGAGGAAGGAAGAAGCCATGTGAAGTCTGATTGCAGAGCTGGCCAGCTGGAGGGAAGACTGTGGAGGACTCCAGGCAGCACTGAGCTTGGCATACTGTAGGGACAGTAAGACTGCCTCTGCTCTCCACTGTGCCTGCAGTATGAAGAGGGAAGAGAAGGCTGATGGGAGATACTCTCAGAGAGGTATTATCTTCCCTGTCCCTTTGTTTGTTATCTGTCCTCTCCTACAAGAATGGAATCTTCTCCAAGAAACAAGAGACACGTCTGTCATGTCCACAAGATGCTGGTTCACATGAGACACTCAGTAAATCTTTGTTGGATGAATGAATGAGCTGTTGAATGGTTTTCCAACCAGTGGTTCTCAGCCATACTCCCCTGGAACTCTCTAGCTGACTGAGATGTTCTAATGTCGAACAGTATTAGTCTTTTTGGCAACTTGGAGGGGGAAACAATGAGTGAAGAAGAAATATAACTCATATGCCTCCACCCCCACCCACCAACTAAAAAAGGAAATCTTTGGCTCACGCTCCTTCTCGCTTGTGTGCTAGTTGAGTGCAAGCGCTTCAGACAGGTCAGAGAGGTCCCATGACTCCCAGATGGTCTAGCTCCAGATCACATCCAAAAATCACTGTTTATAATCCACAGGCAACAGTTTAGAGTGATGGGGTCTCTCGTGGTTTCTTAGAGAAAGCCATACAGCTACTTCCTTTTCTTGTTTTGGGAACTAATGATCACACCTTCCATATGAGGAGTGGTCCTTCTCTTTCCTCACACCCTGGTTAGGCATGTTCTGTTTTTCTCCCTGTGGATTGTTTTTTTTAAGTTTCTTTCTTTATCTTTTTAATTTATTGATTTGAGAGAGAGAGAAATTTGTTTGTTGTTTAACTTATTTATGCATTCATCAGTTGATTCTTTTACATGCCCTGACTGGGGATTGAACCTGCCACCTTGGCATATCAGGACGATCCTCTAACCAACAGCTACCCAGCTAGGCCTGTGAGATGTTTTGACAATGTAGTCAATGCAGTGTGATCAGCACATTGTTTTGAAGCAGTTAATATTTAATTATCATTAAAGGATTTTCTGCATGTTACATGTTTCTTTATATCACTTATTGAATACTTTTTATTGCCTTTTCTGATTTTTCATTCCTTTTTACATCCTTTCATATTATTATTCCTTCCTGATAATTCCCATTAGCATTTTGTGATCTTTTCTTCCTATCTGTTCTCTATGTAGCACTATTCATTTAAAAATTCTTCCAAAAAATTAACTGGC